>NDXB01022625.1:15812-173754 GCA_002631895.1 Agapornis roseicollis
TTATTATTCACTTTTGCTTAAGCCCCCCCCCTTAGGAAAAACAACAAGTACTTAAAATATTTCTGGAGTTCCCCCCCTCCCCCAAACCCCCCCTTTTTCAAGGAGTTGGTGTGGGGAATGTATTTTATTTTCCTTGGCAATGAAGAAAAGAAGGAGCAGACCCAGGTGGAGTCAGGCTCCCTGAAAGCCCTTCATTCTTGAGCCCTGGCAGCACTGCAGGACAGCACAGCCACAGCCGCAGCAGCCTGAGACCCCAGCTCAGGTGATGGGAATAGGTCAGTAGCAGTGTGAGGGTTCTTGTGAGTGAGCCACCTGAGTATTTTCATGGGAGAGGTGTGTAATCCATGCTGGAATACCTGTGCCAACTGTTAACAGAGACCCACATCTGATTACAGTTACCTGATTACAGCACAGACTGAATGTCCTGAGAATCAGCACAGAGGGTGAACATCATTAACCCAGGCCTGCCTGTCCATTCCAGGAGCAATGAGCACTCCCTTCACTCCCAGAAGCAACATTCACTCCCTTTAAAACCCATCCAGGGTCATCTCTGGCTTTGCCAGAGGAATTTCACCTGCTTGTGCCAGCTTCTGCTCGGCCCCAATAGAAGTACCAGAACATGCTCCATCCACATGAAACAGCCCAAGGTGGAAAGAACATCCCCACTTTGCTCCAAGCCCCTCTCTTGGGGTGATGCCTGGTTGCTTGTTCAGGTGTAACTGTGCGAGAGCAGCTTCACGCCTGACCGCCTGTGAGGGTGCAAAACAGGGAGAGGGAAAGCAAGTTATGTATATGTCTTCAATATGTTTGCCCATTTTGAGCCTTTATTCCTAACATATGTTTCTTCTTTTATGCAAAACATGTCTCTTCTGTTTTCTGTCTCCTTGACTTCATTTTAAAACGCAGTATTTTTGTGGCATGAAGAGATAAAGATATGAGGAAGGGAGGGAAAGTGGGACAAAAAGCAATTATGTCTGGTGGCTGGTTATTGTAATGCACTAGGAAACAACCAAAACCATTCCCTTTGAAAAAGGGGCCACTTCTGCTGCTGAGATGCACAGGGTTTTCACAGCTCCCATTAACATGACTGGAAGCTCTCCAGGTAAAACTCTTGCCTCGGTCAAAGATTAGACTATCATGTCTGAGACGAATGGAAACCTGTCAAAGGAAGAAGGAAGAACCAGCATCACTGCTGGATCACTCCAGCCTTGTCAGCCATTTATTTAATCCATATTTGCACTCTGAGATTCTTGTACTAATACATGAAGGTTCATAACTGAGGCAATAAACTGCTTTAACGGGCTTTATGGAGCACATCTCTACTGAAATCCTGAGCAGCAACAAGTACAGGGCGAACCTAAAAGCTCTGCTCTAGAGTAAAGGGGTCACACGGTTTGGGCTCTATAAAAGATGCTTTGGGATTGCAGGGAGTTCACATCTGTCCATTGATTCAAACCCTGGGGTAAATACTACGGTACAACAACACTTCAGGATGTTCCTGTCTTCTGCTGTCCCACACTTCTGATACTGTAGAAGTCTCCACAACTTGAATTAAAACAGTTTTGTTGGACATAGACAAATCCCACTCCACGCTTTTTATGGGAATCCTGGATTACACAGAACTCAACCTGGAAACTGAGATCAGCCTTTTCAGAAGAGCACTGCAGGTCGGCAGCATGCGATACCGCATGCATCTGCAGGACAAATCCTTCTTGCCAAGCAGCAGGCAGCTCCCGCTGAGAACATGCATCTGCATCCACGAGCACTTTGAACTCCACTCAGGTACAGCCCAAGGGCCTGCCCAGATGTTGCCAAACCTTTCAGAAGTGCTGATCCATCCTGGCTCCATCCATGCACGGCTCCTCCGCTGCTCCTGCAGGCCAGCTTTGCTGTCAGTGCTTCTGAAAGCAGCTGAACCAACTCACCCTGAGCCAGAGGGTTCTGCCAGACCCCTCGCTGTGGGTTGTCTCCCACAGACCTTGCCTGACCTCAGCACTAGGGATGTGGGGTATGGCTCCCTGCACGCCTTAGGCTACGAGCGCATTCCAAGCGGCTTGGTCCTGCTGATGGAAGTTAACGTGAGCTGCTCCAAGCTGGGACTACTTTTCCGTACTAATCTAGTCATAACGTTAAAACAAACTCTTTCCGGACTGCAATTATTGCACCTCATTGAGCAATTGTGCAATGCTGAAATGAAGAAAATGCTCGAGTGCAGTTAATTACTAACAGATACCTTGAAACGTGTGGTTAGGGAACTGTTCGCCGCTCCTGAAGCATGCGCCCCGCCATTCAGTTCCACTCTGAAGCATTCTCAGAATCTGCTGATCCATAAAACGTTACCACTGGAGAAGGTTTGTTTTGGCAGAGGTCTCCGTTTTGTCCAGCAAACTAATGGTGTCCGTTAACACACCATTACATACATCGTTAACATAGCTGGCAACTGGGATTTCCCCTCAAGAAGAAAGAAATCAAGTGTAAATCAGAATTATCGGCCGCCTGGCAGTATCCATCATCACACACAAGGCACTTGTTCTAATGCCTTACCCGCAGAAAACGTTCCTTGTGAATGCAATTGGGGTCGTCCTTGCACATGGCACCTTACTAGGAAATCACCGGTCAAGCCACCACACAGTGAGTTTATACACGTAGTTCCTAGCAGGAATGCAGAGCCATAGCAGAACACCTTGCATTAGGCTGATAGCAATGGACTGACTGATGAGTAAGAGACAGGGATTACTCATTGGTATGACCATGGAGTGATCCTCAGCCTTAACATGCAGTTCTTGCAAACAGCCACTGAAATCTATTTCTTTTCCTCTGTAGATGTCTTGGGAAAACAAGGAATGAAAAATAAAAGCCTTATTGATAACCTTATGGTGCTGAGTGTGCACTCCCCTTCACACATTTGCATGCTCTCTCCTGTTTTATTCCAGGTCCTGTTTGGCTGTACAGGTATAGATCAGGATGTCTTTGCTTAGACCATATCATAGAACCACAGGATGGTTTAGGTTGGAAGAGAACTTAAAGCTCATCCAGTTCCAACCCCTGCCACAGGCAGGGACCCCTTCCACTGGAGCAGGGTGCTCCAAGCCCCTGTGTCCAACCTGGCCTTGAACACTGCCAGGGATGGGGCAGCCACAGCTTCTCTGGGCACCCTGTGCCAGCGCCTCAGCACCCTCACAGGGAAGAGCTTCTGCCTAAGAGCTCAGCTCAGTCTCCCCTGTTCTGGCAGGTTCAAGCCATTCCCCCTTGTCCTGTTGCTATATGCCCTTGCAAAAACACTCATTTGTAAGCTCATTTGGGGTGCACCTGAGGAAACCTTGCAGAGGGGTTTCTTTTCATAGTGGAGCTCAGCACCAGAGTTCTGAAGGAGCTCAGCTCCACACTGTGACACCTAAGTTTTGAACTGGGCTTCCAGCAGAGCTCAGAGCTGGTCCAATAAAGCTCTACTAAGAGTCTGCAATAAGAGGGCTGAGAGGTGACAGAGCAAAGTACTCCTTTAAGTATGTATGCAGGAGGGGTTTGTCCCTGCTCTTAGAACTGGGACTCATGGGTGAGATTTCATTCCTTGAGCTGACACATCTGATCAGGCAACTAGGATTTCCTCGCATCCAAACCCACTCTCAAACCTGTATGTTGAACATTTAAATAACACAGCCATGATAAAATAATAATACCAACAATCCTGCCAGCAGATGTGACTGCCAAGCATCATCTATCTACTTCATGGTTTATGACATGGATTTGATAGAAAACACTTGCAGCAAGAGAGATTGGCATTACAGCCAAGGAAACAAATTCATCTGTGCAGCAAACTGGGGGTGGGAATCTCAAGTGCTGTGATTCTTCAGGAATGGGACAGAGTAACAACCATGGAATCATAGAATTGTTAGGGTTGGAAAGGACCTTAACATCATCCAGTTCCAACCCCCCTGTCATAAGCAGAGACACCTCACACTAAACCATGCCACACAAGGCTTCATCCAACCTGGCCTTGAACACTGCCAGGGATGGAGCACTCACAACCTCCCTGGCCAACCCATTCCAGTGCCTCACCACCCTCACAGGAAAGAATTTACTATCACAGGCCCCTAAGAGCTGACATGGCTTTGGGGCAGAGATGGTCTGGCTATCCCTGATACCCTGCTTACTAGGATGCTGTGATTTCCACTCTCTAACACAAAACTATCCCGAAGTGCACAAGTCACCGCTCATTCTTTACTCAACAGAAGGGATGGATCAGCGTTAGATGCCCACAGTACACTCCTGACAGCCCCTGGCCTTCATGGAGCAGCCTGAACTCAGTAACTCCATTGCCTCTGTATTTGCTAAAGAGAGAGAAGCTTCCAACAGAGTTCATGCTTCCTGCATCACACCTCGCCTCGCAATGTAATGGTAGGAAGCTGGAGGTCGTATACAGTTATAAAAGCAAAACGAAAGGACCAGGGAATTTGCACTAGAAAGATAAAACCTCTCCCACAACCACAGCTTGGGAGCCTCGTGACAGTAAGGAATACCTTTATGTTCTGTGTTTGCATTTACACTTCATCCCTGATTCCTTCCCAATACTCCCACCCCATATTGCTCATATAAAGAGAGATGTACTAGAGACTCCAGCTACAGCCTGTAGTATTTTCAGGCCTTGATGGCAGCCTGCAGTCTATTTTCCAGGCTCATAAATCTCAGGAGAAGTGTTTCATTATTCTGTTCAGGCAGTGTGGAATATCTGAGCCACAGATCCTCACGGATGTTTCCTTTCTGGGCCATTCCATAGACAGGCAACAGTTTGCATTTCAGAAGTGCCCTTAAATTCTTTCACCAGCCCATTCCTCTTCAAACAAGTTAGAACTGAAAATTCCTCTTTCAAGTCCTGTAGGATAAATTGCAACCTCAACATTCCAGCCTGAAAGGAGCATTTTTCCTCTTCTCTTCAAACATTTTGCCTTCTAGGTAGAAGAGGACAAAAGGCACGACCTTCCTCAGCGAATTCAAGACACCAGAAGCCAAAGTAAGCAGCTTTTACAGTGTTTATAGTGCTTAGGAGCAAAGTACACAGCCTTCTTCAACAAAAAGCAGCTCTGTTTCTGGTACTTTTTACTACAAGCTAATATAGCAACAGGTCAGAGTTGTGAAGTTCACGTATGGAACCACGTTAGAGTTGTATCTGGTAGTCCTGGGCTCAGGACCACCTCACCTAGGCACCTGAATTCGTGAGATCCTTTGCTACCTTTATATATGTGCAAAGAATATGAAACCAGCTTTGGTATTAAGCCATTTGGGAAATGTAAGCTGCCTTTTAGGAGTGACTGCATGAATCCAAGCATTTGTCCCAACACAATACGTTTCCGAGCTACTCTTGCTTAGCAAACAAAGGATACAAGAGAAATACCTCCTAGAAATAGGCCATTGTTTCTGACCTAAAAATCACAGGGGTAGTGAGTTTGGTCACAGAAGACCAAGAAGTTGGTGTCAAAACCATACTCCTCACTGCAACGCAATGCATACTCTCAGGACCAGCTCTGCAAGACAAATGGTGTTGTGATAACAGTCCTCTTTCTTGCATCACTGCCACAGAAGAGCATTTCAGCCTGGGAGGAAACTGTTTCCAGTCAGACCTCCCAATCTTACACTACAAAGCACTGAGGAGTCCCCAGCAAAAAGGCCCAAAACTGGGAAGCACAAGCAGTGCTTGTTTGCTCAAAGGCAAGCGAGGCAAGAGGACTCTCGTTTATGTTCTTGCTATAGAGCTTTTGTCAGCAGAAGTAGGAGAAAGCAGAGTAAAACAATTAGGAATGAAGATCTGCCTTCCTTTTCCATCTGCCTTTTTAGAGCAGGGCAGACCTATACTGAAAGATGAAGTCTTTGACCTAAAGTGATGAATGAAAACATAACTGATAATTCAAACCTGCCATGGGGCAAGTTTAAAAGGAGGGTTGCCCCAAATGATTTCATTATGTTCCAAAGCTACTGCCAGGAACATGGGTATTTTTTTCCTGTGTTTGCTGGTTCCTCTGCCTTTAAAACATCTCTGTATGTTTGTTTTTCTTCCAGTCTTTTGTGGTTGCTTTGTAAACATCTGGGCTGGTTTTCAGCCCTTTGTACAAGAAGCGTGTGTGTGTGTGTGTGTGTGTGTGTGTCTGTTAGTTTTGCCAATGGCTCTTATGTAATGCTTGTGGGAATGAAGGAATTGGTTAAAACAGCTCCTTTGCAAGGCCATCCCAGCCCAGAACTATGATGGGAATATATCTCATGAAATGTCCTCTTCCTCCTTCTGTACCAGGCCATCAATTTCCCTGACGAGGTTAAAACCAGAGCCCTCTCTTTCAGTGATAATCACTCAAGATGACATTTACTTCTTGCAATCCCAAGTCTCTGCTGAGTTTCACTGTGCTTGCATGTCACCAAAGGACACCTATGCACTTCCAGCCTGAATGAATTGCCTCATTTTAGAGCACAAAGGAATACATTGCCCAGGAATGAGACCCATACATTTCTTCTCTCATATGCAACCCCTAAGCCAATGTTAACCCCCTCCCAGTAGTGCAACTCAGCAGCTAGGAAATAAATTGTTCAACAGCATTTGCCTGCACTAGATGTGATGGGTTATTGGACAGTTAAGACCCTAATTCTTTTAAGCCCCTCTGAAAGCCTCTGCAGTTAACATTTTATATTGCTTCGAGTTAACTCGCCCCCAGTAAGTGAAGAGCTTTGGAGCTTTTAAGACTAAAGGAAACACTTTGTCTGTCAAGCTCTACTTTTCTGTACAATCCAGACCATAAATCTTTATGAGCATTTCCTGCGGTAAACTCAAGGGTTTTGGTTGGTCTGTCACAGGCTTTCAACATTGGGGTTGATTTGAACCTCTCTTGTTGGTGCTGAGCTCCAGCCTCTCATACCCTGCACTCAACCGCCTCTTCCAGCCTGAGATGAGATCCTACCTCAGTCTTGTGGGAGCTTACAGCAAGAGAGAGTTTTAGGAGGGTCCCTCAATCCATTTCCCTTGTATCCCAAATGGAACAAGGAGAAGAGAGGAGAGGAGAGGAGAGGAGAGGAGAGGAGAGGAGAGGAGAGGAGAAGGGTAAAGGGAGGAGGCTCTGTGGGAGGAGAACGATGGACATGGAGCTAAAAAGCTCTGCAGAAGGGGAGCTGAACAGGCTGACAGAAGGAAGGTCAGTCTTATGGTGCTACGTGGCTTATGCATTAACATTACTTAACTGGCTCTGTTCCTTTGGAAGAAATAATCTGATTTCACAGGCTTTCATGATTACAGGGTTTCCCCTTCCCCCATTCCAAAATACCCCCACAAAGCTCAATCTTCTTAATTTGCTTAGTCACAAATGGGAACAAGCTGCACTTTCTAAATAAATACTTCATGGTCTTTTTTCCCCCTTCTCAACAACAGAGTTCATGTAGCAGATTATCTGAACCAAATGGGTTTACAGTTCCCTACTTCCCCAGTTCCTCACCAGTAAGAAGACCACAGCAGCAACAGACCACATGTCAATACCAGCAGTGTAGCTGAAGGAAAACATGGGGTTTATTCCACGCTGAATTTGGGTCAGGGTACCCACATTCATTTACCACTAGACCACCAGATACAGCCCTGCTTCTCCGAAGCCATGCATGCTTCCATTGTGCACCCATGTCCCAAGCATTAGCCAGACAGGTACAGGTTTAAGAAGAAGGATGGCTTTCTACATGGCCTGAGCTTAGAGGACAAGTGTGGACACAGGGCTCTGACACAAATCCATGGTTATCGGAGCACGGCCACCACTCAAACAGCTTGGTGTTGTACACCTTTGCTTGCTGCCTATGGATGTGGATACAAGTTGTGGTTGTCTAAATACATAGGGGAAAGAGAAGTGAAAGCCAAAAGGGAGAAAAATACTCGTCACCAAGAAGATGCTATTCTGACTGTTACTGTAACTAAAGGTGACAGATACATGTGTAATGATGAGGAAAGACAAAGTTAGAGCACTACAGTCCTGACCTGGAACTTCCTGAGTTCATACAACATCTTGAGCTTTGTTCTAGGTCACCACACAACATTTTTCCCCTTCTATACCCCAAAAAACTGAGAAAAAGAAATATCCAATCACTCACTCATGATCTGGAGTGAATATTCATTACAGTTCTAATGAAAGAGAGATGCTCTTTCTACTTAAAACATGTCTACCCACCCGCTGGAAACTCCAAACACAGCAAGCCATGGTCTTGCATGGGCTGAAGATCCTGGAGGACTGATCTGTCCCTCTGACACTGAGTTCGTAGCATGTCTACCCAGTATAAACCAGATGAACCCTTCTCTCTCTGCATCGAAACTGCCTTTAATTTCTCTCCATAGCACATGTTTGTGTACTATGGGGTCTCTAGGAAACAAGGTCTCTAGGAAAATAAGGCTGCAGCTGAGATCCTAGCCAAGAAACAGGAGATGCCCATAAAAGACTATGTGACTTAGCTATCATAGCTATGGCTGTCTGTGTGTGTAAATTCAAGCCTCAAGTCTTCCTTCACTATGTTAGAATTCATTACAGACTTTCAGGGTCATTGGAAGAAAGCAAAAGGAGTGGAGTCAAAACTTTGGTTCTGTCTCGACTTTCTTTTCTCTGACTTAATACAGGTGAAAAAGTAACACTTGTAGACTGCCAGACATTCCCTTGAATGGAGAATAAAACCACATCAGCCATCAAAAGGGAAATAAACACACATTGGCAAAGACCACACAAGACTAAGACAGCAAAACTTACAAGGAACCTCCTAACCCCTCTCCCCAGTGCCCTGTCTTGTTCATACCATAGATGCCAGCAGATGGGAGTGACAAACACACCATTGTAACTCTCTGGTGACAGAGATTCTCACAATGCTCTGGAAACCCTTGGCTGACAAACAGCCCATCAGTGACCCCTGCAGAACTCCAACCCCAGGTAGCAGAAGGTTAGAAAAACATCCCTTCACAATCACTGGATGAGACTGAGCTGATAAACAACCACTAATCCCTTCAGCAGCTGGCGCAGCAGCTCACCCATTTCCATAGTGAAGGTACATCACAGGTCTAGAGCCATGGGCTGGTTTGATGTTGGCTTGATCTGCTCTTCTGCTGGCCACAAACTGACGTATGACTGATAACAAGAAAAAGGAAGAATAAACTTGGAAGGGATTAAACCTACAGCAACCACAAAAGACATTAAAATGAACATGGAAATACACTACAGGTGAGTAAGGGGCTGTTACAACAAAGAACTGAATTTTGCTGAGTGACAGTCACAAATGTGAAGCAATGGTCTTGCTTACCATAGAATCATAGAACCATAGAATAGCTCGGGTTGGAAAGGACCTTAACGTCATCCAGTTCCAACCCCCCTGACGTAAGCAGGGACACCTCACACTAAACCATGGCACACAAGGCTTCGTCCAACCTGGCCTTGAACACTGCCAGGGATGGAGCACTCACAACCTCCCTGGCCAACCCATTCCAGTGCCTCACCACCCTCACAGCAAAGAATTTCTTCCTTAGATCCAATCTAAACCTCCCCTGTTTCAGTTTGAACCCGTTACCCCTTGTCCTGTCACTACAGTCCCTAATGAAGAGTCCCTCCCCAGCATCCCCATAGGCCCCCTTCAGATACTGGAAGGCTGCTAGGAGGTCTCCACACAGCCTTCTCTTCCCCAGGCTGAACAGCCCCAACTTTCCCAGCCTGTCTTCCTATGGGAGATGCTCCAGTCCCTGATCATCCTCATGGCCTCCTCTGGACTTGTTCCAACAGCTCCATGTCCTTTTGATGTTGAGGACACCAGAACTGCACACAATGCTCCAAGTGAGGTCTCATGAGAGCAGAGCAGAGGGGCAGGATCACCTCCCTCGACCTGCTGGTCACGCTCCTTTGGATGCAGCCCAGGATACGGTTGCTTTCTGGGCTGCAAGCGCACACTGCAGCCGGCTCATGTTCATGTTCTCATTGACCAGCACAGGGGGTCAAAACTCAGCAGTACAGTGTGAAAGAATCATGAACAGGTAGAACTCAGTGAGGTAACAATAGGAATAGCAGAGAACACCATGAGCTCTCTGAGCTGAAATGGGAGTTCTTCTCCTGTACGTTCAAATTTCTCTAAATACATACTATATATCATATACTATACATACATAATGTATGTACTAGGCCAGGCTCTTCCTTGAGGAGTGAAGACTTTTTAAGCAGAAAGCATGCCTGAATCATATCACAAGAGCAAGTGAACCCCTCTACTCCAAACAACATCCTCAGGGAAGTCCAAGCTATGAAGTCTCTGCTTCGGCTTGCCTCAATTTTAGATGTTTCCATAGACACGTCAAACCCAGCCCAGCACCATCTGCAAGAGAAAAATTCCAGCCCTCCGGTCTGTACATAAATCCAAACTCAGACAAAGTCTGGAGGAACCATAGATTTCACTTTCTTTCATGTCTGAAGATTTCCAGTGTAGAACAAACACGGGATGCTCAGAGTCTGGAGTGTGTCCACACCTCCAGAAAGGAGCAGAAAACATGTCTGGGTCCAGAGCTGAGGGAATGGGATCTGTACGTTTGCCAGTGGGAGCAAGATGCAATTCCAAAAGGTGATGGTTTTAAGGTAGCTTTTAGGCTGAAACCTGCATTTTAATCATTTCCTGCAGCAACAAACCACAGAGCTTTGTTTGGTAGGGTTTTAAAAGAAGGCTTTCGTTGGTTCTTTTGCACACAGACTCTGTTCCCCCAGAAGAGACTGCTTTATTGAGAGCCAAGTGACTATTGAACCAGAAGCCTGGATTATGACAAGAGGTCCGACAACAGCTTGCCAAAGCTGATCACATTAGCACTGTTCTATCTCACAGACAGTGCAGACCCATGGTAAGACCTCAAATGCTTGTGAAGAGACCCAGCACCTGCAGGTAACTAACACAGAGCCATGCTTACGGACACAACTTCTCCTGGTACAGACACCAGATCTCTGCTAATCCTCCCACTTCCACTGTGGCTTTTCGAGTCATTCCTGATGTACACGGGTGCATCTTTGGCCAACTGTTATAAAGAACACGACCGTACTGAATCGGGCCAGAGGTAACTGAATAAAACATGACTTCAGCCAGAGTCCCTCTTGGTTCTGCACTGTCAAGCAGCCAAGGCTACAGCTTGTAGTTGGATGAGGTACATAGCTGAGATAAACAACCACTGGTCACATTTTAGGCCAGCTGAGGTAATAATTGCACATTGACCTCCATTACAATCTGGGATGAGTGGAAAATATTGGCTCAATTGGCAGTAAGTTTCCACGAGCTGACCTAAGATAACAGCCCATGCCCTGCTTTTTCTCTCTTTTCATTCAGTTTTGAAGAGTTTTTTGCTGCAGAAAACCTTTACACCCTGTAGTACACACATTGCTCCAAGCCGTCCAAGCCAGACCTTGGGTTGGGAATGCTCTGACCTTGATATTGGACAGATACAGCAGCTGTAGATTACCATGATTTTTTTTCCATGCCAAAACTCCTTCTACATGCGTGCTCTCAAGAGAGGAAGTCACTGATAAGCAATGTTTACATGCAGTGCAAAGCCCTCCAGTGTGAGGGCACAGCCAGTGATTGGCACCATTGTCTGATCCAGCAGGGACAAGCTCCAGACACGTTGGACTAAACCATTCCAAGATAATCTGGCAGGAAGGGTGTAATGTGCTCTTTGACACAGTAGAAAGCCCAGCAATGAAGGCTCCCCGTGGATACCTGCCCTAGCACCCAGCTGGGGCAAAGTGATTGACTACAGAGAGTGCCCTCAACCCACCACAGAGAAGGTGGAAGAGGCTGTGGGATGGAGCTGCAGGTGGAGAACTCAGCTTGGAAACAAGTGAGGTGCACACACAGAGGGCAAGAAAGGAAGGTCTGTTTCCCTCCCAGGAAACAGATGTGGAGTATCTTTGGAACCCAAACGAAGCCAGGGATTGGTTTGCATGCCATGGTCTGATCTTCATTGACAGCCTCTTTTCCTCAAACTGAGTACCAATCAGTTTTGCCTACACAGGCCTCCCCAGCAGTCAGGTTGTCCCCTTGCCCTAAATACCAAGCAGGGTTGACCAGAAGCAATATGCAAACTCTGTTGGTGTTCACATGCTGCATGTATTTAGGTCTGCAAGCCAGGCCTGGCAGTGACAGAGTAAATCTAAGGTCATTCAGATGAAGGAAGCCAGAGGGAGAAAACAGCAGCATTTATCAACAGGGCTGCAAGAAGTTACTCCAGACACTGTGAGTAGTCTGAGACCCTTGAGGTGAAAGAATCAAGGCAAAGAATGACTCAAACCTGGACCAAAGGGTTGTTCAGATCCCCAGGTGGCCCTTCAGATATTAAACAGGGATGGGATTTGCCTACAGGTCTATGGATTAGATAAGAGTTTCACATGCATCCATTTCACATGCATCATTTCACATGCACATCCATTTCATGGATATGCTCAGGGATTACCTAACCATTCGCTCATACCTGGTCTGCATAAAGCATTTCTGCTACAGTGGTAGCCTAAAGCAGATTCCGTGCCTGCCTGTTCTATGTTCTTTCAAGGATGGATGGGAATATTTCCTGAAGATCTGGGCTTCCTTCTCATCTTGAAATCTCAGAAGCAGAAACATAAGTTTCTTTGGCGAAGTTTCTCTGCTTGCCCTGCTGGAGATGGAGTAACCACAGCAAATGAATCAGGAGCAAGATGAGTAAGTACATATCTATCCAGTCAACAGCCATCTTACAAAGCTGTTGGAGGGCAAAGCAGTACATTCTCCTATACTGAATCAGGACATCACAACTACAAAGTGTTCCAAGTTAAACACATCCAAAACCTGTTTGACTCATGTTTCACATTTAATTCTAGATCTCTCAAGAAGTTTACAAAAGCAAAGCTTGCCTGGACTAAACAACTGAACTGCATAAGGCACGTGGCATTAGCTCAGGCTTCTCTGGCCAGCTCTCTAAATGAAGTGTTTGGAAATAAGAGAAACACACAGATTTGGGATTGGAATGGATAAGAAATTTGGTTTCTTGTTTTATAAGAGAGCCCTGTGTAAATCTAAAGGAGCCTGCAAAGCTTCAACAAGACATGCATTAAAAGCAGCAGCAGCTCTGTCCACATATAATAGAATTATTAAAAGCAAGGCAAAAAGAGAAAGATTCAGCACGCTGCTGGAGAGCTGCCCAAAAGCCCACAGCTGTGATGTAGTGTTTGGACTTGAATTGTGTTAACAGGGCAATATAAATCTGCAGAGAGCAAGACAAAGTCTAAAGAGAGCAGACCTAAGCCAAGTAGGCCCAGAAACTGGCCACGGATTCAAGTGGTAGGTAGTTCAAAAGGGAAGTATTTGAAAACCTAATTCTATACAGTAAAAAGCTGGCTGTGCTCGCAGTTTCTTTTGAAGGTCACACATCCATTATGGTACCCAGGGAGCAAAATGTGAGTGATCAAGAGAATGCCATAGCAAAGTGCACTATACAGGCTTCGTTTCCCTCACAGGTTCTACAATCGGCAGTTCAGTTATTGGCAGCAATGATGTTATTTCTAATGTAAATATTTCACTTTCAGCACAGCTGAACTGGGAGGGATTATAACAAGTAATGAATGAACCTCTAAATACTTCTCCAAGCCAAAAACCCCCAGTGATGGCATGCAGAGCTGAATCCTTCCAATCATCCAGCAAGAGATGGAGAGGATTTTGCATGACTCTCAGTAATTATTGCTTCCAAAACTGCCAGCGATGCCTTTTCCCACCCCTCTGTGGTCAAGGCCATTATTCTTCCAGGTTCTCACTCTTGGCCCACACCTCCATTGTCAAGTCAATGGAAGAATGACAACATCCACCAGCTGCCTGGATAACATCCAGGCTGGATTATTACAATGAGCTTGCATGAGAAACAGGATTAGAAAAGGAGAAAGAGTCTATTGATAAAGCTGCCCCATTTGTTTTGGTTCAAGATAGTAAGGTTGTTCAGTAAATAGCTGGGGTACGTGGGAGACTTCCCTGCGCCCTGAACAACTCCATGGCATTAGATTAGCTTCTGCCTTATTGCAGAATGGGAAAGCTGGGGATGATAGCTAGGTCAGTTTAAGTGAAGGCTTTCTAGGTTTAGGTATTATTTTCTCCTTGGTGTATGAAGAATTATTCCTAGAGATCACCTACAACATGGTGGGGAAAAGGAGCTCTTCATGCAGGATCTCACTCTTTAATTTACAGCATGTCATAAATGTTCTCATTCCTTGTAATAACATACACCAGCATCCATACTCTCTTAAAATATGATCCAACCAGATGGGTTTCCATATTTACAAGTCTAGCAATGAAATATTGCTTATATCACATCCATTTTGGTAAAAAGCTCTCTGGAACAGCCTTCCAAAAAGACCACCCTGTGCTGCAAACACAGGATATCCGACTGTGCACACTGACTGTGGCTTGATGAGTTTATGGCTGGAACTGTAGAACATGACCGCTCACCCTGCAGTAAGCAGAGATGGGACACAATGACCAAAGAAGTGCCCCCGAGTGCTGTGTGACTACCTGGCTGCTGAGTTCATACAGGGTCACATCTAAAACAGGAACTGTTGTGTCTGGTTTGCACCTGTGGAAAAGGACACACTAAAACTGCTTCGAAATAGAAGGGCCCCTTGGGAAGGTGACAAATGACACAGCAGCAGACAACACAGTCTGTCTTATATTGCTGTCATATTAAGACCATCCCTCTGGCCTATGTTTAAAACCTTTGTAGGCTCACTGATATCTCACCAAGGCAGATCCTCAACTCAGGAACTTCTCTTTTCTGTCCTGATTCCCTCTTCTTATTGGGCTGAAAGCCTTCAGCTAAACAAATTCGGGGTGGGGGGGGGAGTGTAAAATTTGGGGCATCAAATGTGAAGATGCAACATAAGAGAAGTCAGTTTTGAATAAACCAAAGGTTGTGCTTGGCTGACCAAAACCCCTGGGCTCACAGTACAGGGCATTTTGGGGCAAGAGCAGAGCTATTTCCTACTGTCTTCCAAAGCAAGGTGTCACGATCACTCCTGTGACTGATGCAACTTTTGTTCCCACACAAAAAAAGCACTTAATCCTTGGCTTTAGCCTTGGTTTTGGACATGAGGCTGGTGAAAAACTGAAGTAGTGATTACAAACTGTTCCCTGCTCTTGGAGGAATAATGACTGCAAAAGAAAACACAACCCCAAGTGCCAAGCAAAATGGCTAAGGTTAATACTATTTGTCATTACAAGTGCAGAAAGAATACTAGCTGCCAGAAGCTCTGCACAAGGATGTGAACTCTGTATTTCTTGTCCTTTTTGCTGCTTTGACAACTAGAAATAATATTTCTCAATTGCTAAATCAATCTAAAAATCATGGCAATTTGGCCTTAAAAAGATTCACAGCCTGCAATGACCAGCACAGAGGCAGGGATTTGTGTGCAGCTCCACACACCAACACTGACCATTCCTGTGGATCCTGAGCCAGGTCCTGACCTCATTCAGCTCTATATAAATCCACAGCCGTTTCGGTGGGGCTCTGAGGATGTGAAGTCAGGATCTGGCTGGTTACATTGGCTGAGCTGCGGGCACTTGCCAAAGAACTTTGTAATGGATCGTGTAAACACCAGGATTGCTCACAACAATTCTGTAACCTGCCCTTAATGCTGCTTTATAGAAACACTTACAAAAGGCGATGGTCCCCATGGCTCTCCCACTCCTCACGTGTGCCATCATAGAGGTCCGTTCCTCCTGAATGCAGGCGGTGTTCCTGCAGTTAACAAAGGAAAACTCGGAGTCCTTGCACAAAGGGCAGTGCAACAGGTCGGCCAACCAACAAGTCCAGAGTGAAGCAGCTCCCCCGATCACACACTATCAGTTCTCATCCTTTACCAACTCTTCATCTCGTGTCTACTTGGCTCTCCTGGGCAGCTTTTAGGAAGAGTGCTTGGCTTTAGACTCCCTAGAGTTAGCTCTGCTCAGCCCATGTCAGTAAGGGAGACAACTTTCCATGCAAAGTAGAGACAAAAGGATTCCTTAGGCCACCCAGCACACAGGTTGGCAGGAAGTGAATGCAATGAGAATGAGGATACTTCTTGAGTGTTCTCAGCTCTCAACAACCACCTTTGTTCATCCACTCTATCAGCAAACTTCTAGCTATCTAATCATTACATATCTGCTGCTTATGTTTCTTCCCTCCCTTCTACACACATCCGTAGCACTATACCAGATCTTACTCCAGTCTTCTTCGCCCCCCGTTCATACCCCATTAAGTAGTGAGAGGTGACAAATGACTATCAGAAAGGCCCAAGTTCAGAGAAAACAAGTATTTTACTCTGAAAGCAAACTGCCTGCAATGCTCCAAGTTTACTCTGATCCCTCATCCATTTGCATACTTCAAGGAACACAACCATGGTGTAATAAACTAAGAGATTTATTTCTAATATGAAACCCATATTTAGGACTGGTTTGGCAGTGGTAGGAAGGAAACCACAGGCAGCTGGCATGGATTAAGTGTTAGTTGCTTGATAAACCTGGAGTTGTCAGAACGCTCAACTTCCTTATTGCATCTCCTGCTATCCAGAGCTAAATACTTGAGAAGGGTGCCTTTGGCTGAGCAGGGCTTTGCTCTTCACATCTTAGCTGTACAGGTACCAGCAAGGGATATATGTTTGCACACATCAAATTGCTATGAGAAACAAGAACTGCCTGTAGCTTCTCTGACACTCTCACTGTCAGCCCCTTGGTAACAGCTTCAGATACATCAGAGGACACTTGCTAATCCTTTTGAATTCAAACATTACAAACACAGTAGCTCACTGCTACCTAAAATAGCTTCACTATTGGAAACCTCCACTGTTCCAATGCCGAGTTCTGAGTCTTTTCCCTCTGAGGCTGTTTGCTAACATTTAACAATCCTTTGAGGGAAATGCAAAGAACTCAGGTTCATGATGCTGCCACCAAATGAATGCGGTGCTTCGCATGGTGCAAACCTTGAATCAGATACTCCAGATTCCCAAATTCACTTCCAATAATTCACTGAAACCTTTGAGCTTTAAACCCCTTACTTGCTAGTAAAACACTGGCACCCATGTTTCCACAAAGCCAACATGCAAGGCGCTTGAACACAGGCCAACTAAATCCATTTTGGAATTTGAAATAATATCCATGCGGATTTTTTCCTATTTCTCACTGACATTCCATCCGACTGGAAGTAGACATGAGGACTCTTTAAAATGTCTTGCAATTACTCATTTATGAAGTGTGGGGCAGAACAGGGAAAACTGAGATGATTGCCTTAAAAATGTCAGTGCAGGTGTCTTGACAATCTTCATTCCCTACCACGTACTGCAGGCACAGGCTTTTGCTAACCCCCACTCCATGAAGAATTGCTTCCTCAGCCTTGGAAACTCCAAGCACTCAAGAGTCAGGACACTTTATACTCCTACAAGTCCCAAGGAAATCATTCAGTTTACAGACCAACCAAACCCAATAATCACCATATTCTTAATTCTTGCCTTTTATTTTATATGGCTCAGAGGGCTTCTATTTTTAAGCATTTTCCTGCAGCTTTGAGAACAACAAACTTTTAATTCCAAAAGCACCACAGAATTACTACATTCCAGGACTAAAGAACTCCAGAAGCAGTAAGGAGACCCAACCCTTACTGAGGTGTGTCCATCACATTTCATAGCATCATCGGGACCTTATGTGCCTTTCTCCATTGAAGTGAGGAAGCAGATTTATATGGACAAAGTCACCTCTGACAGATCGCCACAGAGCAAACACGATTAAACACAATCCATCTGAAGAGATACAGGAGGTTCCTAAAAGGGCACACTCGCCATGGGAGAATTGTTTCAGAGAACAGGCTTATATTTAGCAAATAATCTTTGATTTCACAGCTCTAAATACAATTATAGGCCAGATTTTTGTCAGCCAACCTCCCATTAAACCCCAGATACTAATGGTATCATATGCCAAATAGCCTTTCACACACCCTTGAGAAGCGAGTGCCATTAAACGGTTTGCTTTTCCTGGCAACATTACAAGTGATTCCCATGAGAATGGAGCTGCTTTGGGTTCATTCCACTGAGGAATTGTCCATGCAGTACTAGTTTTGCACATGAGTCTACAGAAGGACCAGGAATAGGAGGAAACTCTTCACTATGAAGGCGCTGAGGCGCTGGCACAGGGTGCCCAGAGAAGCTGTGGCTGCCCCATCCCTGGCAGTGCTCAAGGCCAGGTTGGACACAGGGGCTTGAAGCAAGCTGCTCCAGTGGAAGGGATCCCTGCCCATGGCAGGGGTTGGAACTGGAAGAGCTTTAAGGTCCCTTCCAACCCAAACCAGGCTGGGATTCTATGATTCTATGACCATGAATTGAACGTACTACCAGTTACAAAGCTCTTAACCCAGCCCTGGATAGGCGCAGGAGGAAATCATCAGCAAACCACATCAGACAGGGATCCAGTGCCTTTAACAATGTCACTCCAGCAAATCTTTGCACGCTCAGCCTGATTTCTATGAGTGGAGAAGACTTCATCCTCGCCCAGCTGCCAAGACAGATGTAGGTAGCCAAAAGAGTCTGTGGGCATCCGTTGTTCAGGTGCGTTTCCAACAGTAAAGTCACTGCACCAACTCTCTTGCAAATACTTCAGCCCCTGGCTCACTGCCCACATGCACACCCCTCAGATGCCACTAAATTAGAAGTGAAAAATCTAACTTGGAGAGCACATTTAACATAAGTAAAGAGATTAAGGAGTTTATCTGTCAACGCCAGAGGCCAGATGGTTTTAAATTAAGAGAAAAAACAGGAGATTGAGAGAGATGTTAATTATAAGCCCTTTCCTTTCCTTTAAAATGCTTTAAAATATTTGCTAAAATACATAACTTTCCTGTAGGTTTTGGAGAGGGTTGAGAAAAATACCAGTTGAGATTTCAGACTAAACTTCAGCATCTACGCAGGCCTGAGGAGGCTCAAATCTGCTTCTCATTGCACATACTGTCAGTTCCTTTGCACACGCAGCACTCAGAGAGGAGCTACTTCACAGCAATTGCTGTGTATGACTTCACCAGGACCAGAGCTCAGCATTGGAAAGATACTGAATTCCACTGCTTTTCATCCTTGACTCTCAATATCCAGCCTTTAATGCTGTTCTAGGAGCACTGTAATCGTGGATCTACAGCAGGCTCCCATGGTACCAACCTACCTCCTACCAGGATGAAAACAGAATTTAATGAGAAAGTTTGAAACATAACCTAGAAAGAGGATGGGACTTCCTTAAAAACAAGCATATCTTAATAGTAGTTAAATTCAAAGTGAGGCTTAATACAGAATTACACTCATTGTAAAGGAAGGGAGCCAACCCCTTCTCTTTCACCCGACTTTCCCATGGAGGACATCTATTTTAATGTTCCTAGAGGCTGCACCACAAGCTTCTGGGATTTACTTGATCCGTTTGTGCTGAGTTCTTGCTGCCAGTTTCTCCAAGAGAAAATCATAGACTCACAGAATGGGTTGGGCTGGAAAGGACCTTAACATCATCCAGTTCCAACCCCCCTGCCATAAGCAGGGACACCTCACACTAAACCAGGCCACCCAAGGCTTCGTCCAACCTGGCCTTGAACACTGCCAGGGATGGAGCACTCACAACCTCCCTGGCCAACCCATTCCAGTGCCTCACCATCCTCACAGGAAAGAATTTCTTCCTTAGATCCAATCTAAACCTCCCCTGTTTCAGTTTGAACCCATTACCACTTGTCCTATCACTACAGTCCCTAATGAAGAGTCCCTCCCCAGCATCCTTGCAGGCCCCTTTCAGATACTGGATTGCTGTATGTACCATATCATTCTATGATTCTGTGATCTGGGCATTAATCCCCAAATTTGGGATGCGTAAAGAGAAGGAAACGCTGTCTCACAATACCATTCTGCAGAGATAAAAACAATTATATGGAAGACAAAGACGTTACTTATAAACCCATGTCTAGAAAAAGAATACGGATTTTCTCATAGGATTCTCAAAAGTGTTCCAGATTTCTACTTACACAAGTCAAGCCTAGCACTCAGTCAAGAGAGAGCTGGACACTGAAGCCTGTTGATGATGGGGTACCTGAAAACTGCATCTGTTGCAGAGTCCATTGGGGCAACACTGCAATGAGGTTTCATAAGCAGAGTGGTTCTACTGCCTGCAGCCCTCCTACTGGTTCATGTCATCCAAATCAGGGATCTTTATTAATTAAGATCTCACCACATCTCTCTCTACCAAAGGATAAAAAATGCTCACCTGAACTGGGGGCATATTTCCTCGTAAGTTTAATATCAATCCTGTTGGCTCTATTAGTTACTATAGAAACACACTCCATTTTAATGTTTGGGGGGCTCCGATGGCACTCTTTTCCAATGGCACTTTTTAGTGCTGCCCTGTCCTAGCTTTATTGAACTCCTAAAAGTGGTTCCTAAAAATATTCTGTTATTGTATCTTTAAAAATAATAATTTTTCAAAGCTATCAAAACTCTTGGAAAACTTCGCTCTATTTTTGAGTCCTTTCCTCTTGCTTTTGGATCTCCCTCCCAGTCTTTTCCATGAACCAAGAACCTTCACCCCTCTTCTTGGCCACGGGCAGTTACTGAGATTGTGCAACACCAGCAGCACATACAAATGCTTGAGGTTCTCAAACGAGTGATGGGAGCTGACTATAGAGAGCCCCAGTCAGGCAATTCAATAGCACCTACCTACAGCTGAGGACATCTGCAGACAGATGTGCTCTGCAAGGGTGCTCACACAGCAACAACTACTCACCTTCTAGAGCATACATGTGTCAACAGACATATGGACCATGCTGCAAACCTGTCACACATGAAGCCAGTGACTCCCACTAGCTGATGGGAACACTTCCCAATGAGCCTTCAGTAATTCATAGGTCTTTAGGAATTCAGGACTCATTCTCTCATAGAAAATTTCTATTAGTAAAGAAATACATTTCTCTTCTTACTACCAGTGGAATCCCAGAGTCATTCTGCAACATCCCTCATTTGTGTCTTAACAAAGTACCTTCAACAGGGCCAAAACCCATCTTCCTGCCCCTCTACTCTGCTCTCGTGAGACCTCACCTTGAGCATTGGGTGCAGTTCTGGTGTCCTCAACATCAAAAGGACATGGAGCTGTTGGAACAAGTCCAGAGGAGGCCACGAGGATGATCAGGGACTGGAGCATCTCCCGTACAAAGACAGGCTGAGAAAGTTGGGGCTGTTGAGCCTGGGGAAGAGAAGGCTGCATGGAGACCTCCTAGCAGCCTTCCAGTATCTGAAGGGGGCCTATAGGGATGCTGGGGAGGGACTCTTCATTAGGGACTGTAGTGACAGGACAAGGGGGAACGGGTTCAAACTGAAACAGGGGAGGTTTAGATTGGATCTAAGGAAGAAATTCTTTGCTGTGAGGGTGGTGAGGCACTGGAATGGGTTGGCCAGGGAGGTTGTGAGTGCTCCATCCCTGGCAGTGTTCAAGGCCAGGTTGGCTGAAGCCTTGTGTGTCATGGTTTAGTGTGAGGTGTCCCTGCTTATGGCAGGGGGGTTGGAACTGGATGATGTTAAGGTCCTTTCCAACCCGAACTATTCTATGATTCTATGATTCTATGTTTCCATACAGGCAGCTGACATCTTGAGTTCACATGAGGCACACTATGCTTTTCTCTGCCATATACCTACGTTTTAACTTCTCTGTTTTATGTATATGTAAAAGAAAAAAAACCAATGTGCATGCCATATGGCTGTGCTGGTTTAGGGAACAGCACCAAGCTCTGTTGAAACCAGTGGAGTTCAACTGGCATACATGACTGTGAATGAAGCTGCAGAGCACCCTGGGCATACGGACTCACAGTGAAGAGTCAGAACTGGGCAACTAAACTGCTTTATGAGGAGTCTGGATGGAGTACAAACCTCCCTTTGTGTGCTCTCAGGCCTGATAAATCTTTAGGGAGTGAGGCAGTCTTTCACACATGTACAACTGAAAGGAAACTCCGTTTTTCAGTCTACGGTTGTTACAAAGCACGGTGATCCTTCTTGCAATCCCCAAGCATGTCCATCTGCTACACCAATTTCAAACTGAAGTGAAAGAAGATCTTTGTGCAAGTGCCACATCACAGCTTCACTTACTCTGTTTCCAAACCGGGACAACTTCAAGCCATCTCAACACGGGACACTGCTATGGTATTGTCAGAATGGAGAGTGCCTTTAGCTTTTACATATTGGGTCTGTTATAACCCATTTGGTCTCTAAGAATCAGCTATAGCCTGAGAAGATACCAGTGACTGCTTCAGATATGGAATACATCCTGACTTCCATGCACACTCCAGACATGAAGGACAGCAGTGCAGGACCATGTGTGTAATGTTCATTTGAAGGGAAAATCCCTGTTCTTCTCAAGAGCTGAAGACAGAATGGGAAATGGGAGGATCTATGAGAATGGTGCCTCAAGTTCAAGCCAAATCAGTTCATTGGCTCCTGCCTTTCCTAGCCAGATGGCTTAAACCAAACCAAAAATAATAGAACAAAAGAAGGGGAACAATGTCCCCCGGACAAAGAACATCCTGTGAACTGGAACCACAGCACATCTGGGGGCCTCATGTTGCTGCCGAGTAATGCATGGCCTTGGGACACTGTCATTTTGTGCTTAACAAGTCTCCAGAGGGAAAACTGACATTTGAAAGAGACAAAAAAAGCTTCTTCATGTGATGCCAATGCACCCTCTCCTGTTTTACTGGGAAGTGGGAGCATGTGAGTAACACAGACATGAGCTCACGTAGCTCCACTGATGTGAGCCACAGCCTCTCAGTCTTGATGCCAACATCAAAAGCCACGTGCCAAGAAAGGTGGCATCTCACAGGACCTTTTCTTTTCTAGCTCTGTTCTGCCCAGATTTCCATCAATTCTGCATGGAAGCATCAGTCAAGGTAGAGGGACAATTGCAGAAGCTTCGCAGTCATTGCTTGGGAAGGCATCTGTTCAGCTCACTTCTTAATCAATAATTTCCTTATAAGCCATTCTTTACAACCCACCCACCAAACAGGTACCATGCATGCAGATCTGGAACTGAGAAACTACAGTGTCAGGACAACTCGCTTGAGGTTTCACAGACCAGCTGTTTGCCACTGTGTTAGACAGTGAGATTACAACTGAGGTGTGGAGATTCCCAGTCTTATGAGCAGTTCACAGCCCTTGATGCTGGGCATGGGAAAAGGCATGAGGGAATAGGACCAGCTGCTTAACCAGCTTCCTTATGAGAGTGTAGCACATGCAGCAAGATGATGGCACAGCTTTGATTGAGAAGATTCTGGGGTTTGACCCCCCAGTGCTGCAAAGTAACAGACTAGAGTTAAGTTGAGGCTTAAAGCAGAACAAAATGCACCAACAATACAAGCAGGTACCCTGAGACTCTGTGGGGATGATCCACTAATGCTGGAATTCCTTCCCATCTCCCTTTAAATCATCTTGAGTATCTTTGGGCATGTTCTAGTCACCAAAATGCTTCTTTCCACCTCTGCATGGTGGAAAACTTGCAACCGTATGTTTAGACCTGGGCTTTATCAGACTTACAATCTGTGGCATCCACATACAGTGGATTACTCTACTGAGCCTTTCATGAAGGCTGCCTTTGCAGGCTATAAGGGGAACTGAGCTTTCTGGAGCACAGCAAAGTCCTTAAGACCAGCTGAAGTTGTTTCTGTCCCTGTCAGTTCCAAATGAAGTACTGGTAAGAAGAGGTTTCACTTTTTAAAAGGAAACATGTTCTCAGCATGGTTTTTATAAATGAAACCACATCACTCTTTCATGACAAAGGAACTTCATGCATGATTGATGAAATATCCTAAACACTCTTACAGAGGGAAATGTAATCATGGGAAGATCATAAGCAACATGCCCCAGAACAAGGCCTGACAAACAGCATGGTGCAATGCAAAATAGGCATTTAGAGCTTGATGGAACTTGATGAATATTTGCTTACTGTATATTTATTTTAACTGGAAATAAAGAAACCCAGTGATGAGTCTTTAGGAGCTGGTACAGACATTTTTAAGTGTCACGAGACACGGCCAGCTAATTATTACTTGGTGTAAAGCATTACACCAAGTTTGGGTTCAACTTCAAGAGGGGAGATTTAGATTGTATACAAGGAAGAAGCTCTTCCCTGTGAGGGTGCTGAGGCGCTGGCACAGGGTGATGGCCCAGAGAAGCTGTGGCTGCCCCATCCCTGGCAGTGCTCAAGGCCAGGTTGGACACAGGGGCTTGGAGCAAGCTGCTCCAGTGGAAGGGGCCCCTGCCCGTGGCAGGGGTTGGAACTGGGTGAGCTTTAAGGTCCCTTCCAACCCAAACCATGTGATGGCTCTGTGATGCTATTAGAGCTCCCTGGGTCTGAGTGCAGACACTTGCTGAGGAAACAAGCCATGCTTTGGTTACAAACCCCACCCCGAGGAGATGCTCATGTTTCAGCAGTGCTATGCAGACTCCCTCCAGCTCACTGGGAAGCCGGCTGCCAGCCTGTGTGTCACAGTCGAAGCTGTGAGGTGGTTTGTTCCATGTGAGGGTGGGAGGCTGCCAATCCTAAAAAGATCCTTTCTGTTATTTGCAAACACAGAAACTGCTTTAGGCTCGCTGGACAAGCCAAAGCCTTGATCAAAATCACGTCCCGTTCATGGGGACAAAACATATGTTCACTTTATCCCAAACAGAAACAAGGGGGCATGGGGGAGAAAGGGGAGGGAATCTTTTTATCTTGGTTTAGCATGAAATATCATGCATGGATGCCAGTTGTTTATCAGCTTTTCCAGATCAACAATATGTTCTTTCTTAAGGCCTTTCATTAAAGAGCTTGCTGTCAATCTAACTTCCATTAAATAACCAAAACCAAATGGGGAACAAGTCTTAGGCTCTGGGCCTGTCACACGACACTGCTGTTTAAAGAGCTTTTTTGGTCATCACCCTACAGCAAGAGTGTTCTGGAGAACCTAATTCATAAATATTCCCTGTTTTTTACTCTGGGATACTTCCCACCTTCATCCCTTTGTTTGGCTTTGCCTGGGACAGAGGAAGGAGCAGGCTTGCTACTTGGGTCACCTTCACTCCTCCATTCTGGTGTCAGTCCCCTCTTTGCACAGTTGGTCCCTCCTTTGCATTGCATGCACGAAGTGAAATAACAACTCAAAGAAGCATAGCAGGAGGGAACTTTGAGTCAGGTAAAGAAAACCTGATACCAGCAGAAGAAGGATCAGAGAGAGAGATCAGGGATGCCTCTTCCGGCACTGGAGTTGAGGGAAACAGCTAAGCAAAGAAAAACAAGGTGTCCTTATCTTCACCAGAACACATCCATCCTTCAGCTTCTAAAGATCTTCTGTGAACAAATACCATAAAGGAGAAGACACTTGTTTGCCTAGGAAAAAGGGTGAATCAAAACAGGGTTTTAACAACTCTCTTCTCTGTTCCAGTGAGGGGGCAACCTGCAAACACAAAGACACAGGATGTATCCCAGTTGGGGGTAGGATAGAGAAGCACACAGGATATCAGCTTGTGTAACTATAATTACAGGGACTCTGTCAATCATTAAGGCAAAGTAACTGGCATTCCTTCGTGCCGAGATGAATTCTCACACGCACTGTGGCAGGCCTTTCCAGATGGATGAGTCCTAAATTGCCAAAGGCAAAGGAAACCATCCATGCAGTTAAACTAATGCTAAGATGGAGCAGGATAAGGCTGGGAAGGACTGGCATTTGGAATGACAACAGCAGTAAGAACAAAAAGAAGGAGAAAGTCATCCGTCATCTCTGGTCCTCTCCTAACAGCATCTTCCAGGTGGTCCCAAGCTTTAGGCATTTTATAATTTAAGGGTCACTGATATGTATTCTTTTATACTACCCATCCTTCTGGCTGTGGCCTCACCTGATAACAGCTACAGATAACAAGGGCAAAGAACCTTTAGATCCTGACAACACCTGCTTTGCACAGGATGGAGTTAGAGCTCCAAATGGGGTTGCCTTTGGGCATTGTCAGGAGGTTTTCTTCCTATGCTCACTTCCACAGTCTTGAGCTATGCTGGATGGGGACGCCAGAAGCCATTGCACTGTGCCAGGCACATAGAATCATAGAATAGTTAGGGTCGGAAAGGACCTTAGCATCATCCAGTTCCAACCTCTCTGCCATAAGCAGGGACACCTCACACTAAACCAGGCCACCCAAGGCTTCATCCAACCTGGCCTTGAACACTGCCAGGGATGGAGCACTCACAACCTCCCTGGCCAACCCATTCCAGTGCCTCAGCACCCTCACAGCAAAGAATTTCTTCCTTAGATCCAATCTAAACCTCCCCTGTTTCAGTTTGAACCCGTTACCCCTTGCCCCGTCACTACAGTCCCTAATGAAGAGCCCCTCCCCAGCATCCCTAGGTCCCCATCTCTTCATCGAGCCTGCCCCAGTGCATCCTGACTGGCCAGCATTCCAGCAACATTTCACATATTTAAACCATCATATATCTTTTATATGAGGTTTGAATTTCTCCATAGTTCCCTCAGGTCCATACCTTTTAGATGGCACAATATCTGCAATACCTCCAACAGAAACAACTAGAAGTTGCCAATGCCCAACTAATCTGAGAGAAATAACCCCAATGAATTTATAGTGAGGAGGTGAGTCTATGTTTTGAGTTCCTTCTATCTTTAATACTAGAGCTATGGCTTTTTTGCCCTTACAGCTGTCTGTCAGCAGTACTGAGGGCCAGCCCATGAATTTTAATGCTTCTTGAGAGAACTTTAAACATATTACTTAAAAATAAAGACATATTTGAATCAGTGCAATTTAAATGCACTCACATAAATTAAGGATAATGGACTCAGGTTTTAAAAAGGAAGATTTACCATATGCTTTAGAAAAGCAGATGGAAGGCAAAAGGCCTGCAGTTCTTATTGTGCATTATTCACTTCCTGCAATGCACCCCAGTATTTCCATGCCCAAGGATTTGCTAGCAGAGAGAACAGTCTTCTTTTGGCCTTCTCCAACTCCGAACTTGGCTCTCAGTCTACTGGTGAATATGTGAGCATCACAACTTCTGCTTAGGACAGAGGTTGTAGCCAAGTGAAACCATAGGACAGTCCATTACACTTAAAGTCATCACATTCAACTACTTCTCTAGCAAGGGGTCAGACACAAATGAGCAGACACCAGCATGGAGGGGAAGTGTGAGCAATGTCCATGAGGTTCAGGGTGAATGGGCACTTCATAACTCTGATTTCTAATCTCATGTTCAATTGATATACTGGAGTTAGTAACATAAGATGCTTTCAACCATAGCATAATCATAGAACCATAGAATAGTTCGGGTTGGAAAAGACCTTAAGATCACCCAGTTCCAACCCCCCTGCCATAAGCAGGGACACCTCACACTAAACCAGGCCACACAAGGCTTCGTCCAACCTGGCCTTGAACACTGCCAGGGATGGAGCACTCACAACCTCCCTGGCCAACCCATTCCAGTGCCTCACCACCCTCACAGCAAAGAATTTCTTCCTTAGATCCAATCTAAACCTCCCCTGTTTCAGTTTGAACCCGTTACCCCTTGTCCTGTCACTNAACACTGCCAGGGATGGGATGGAGCACACCTCCCTGGCCAACCCATTCCAGTGCCTCACCACCCTCACAGCAAAGAATTTCTTCCTTAGATCCAATCTAAACCTCCCCTGTTTCAGTTTGAACCCGTTACCCCTTGTCCTGTCACTGCAGTCCCTAATGAAGAGTCCCTATAGGCCCCCTTCAGATACTCCAAGTCCTTTACCATGAATTGCAGACACAATCTTTAGTTTTCATCAAGGAACCTAAGGGAAGGATAGAATAAACTGATGTTTTGATGCTCTCCCTCTCTCCCTGTACAAGGCTTTAAAAGGATGTGAAAAGGATTAGCAATAAAACTGTGGAGCAAGGTCAGCAAAAGATCCCTGGGTTAGCAACGTTTCTTAGCCTAGAAACAGTCTGAAATGCACAACAGACATTATCATGAATGAGAAACACTTGAGGACAGTCCTTTAGAGACCCTTTTAAGCCTCATTACTATGGCTCCTGCACCTTTGTTATCCTCACTGCATTAAGGTATTCGGGTCTCAGCCTTCGGAGAGTGGTGGTGCTAAGCACAATGGAAGACTCCTTGTCCCCTTCCTCCCTGCCCAGTTGATTGATGCTATTTTCTGACTTACTCCTATCACTACTCTGATAGACAAGTGATGAAACCCCACAAAAATGCTATATCATAGCTAACATTCTGGCCTTCATTCCTGCAATAGTGCCCCTCTACGCTGAGGTTCTGGACAGATCATCAGCCTTATCTTTGAGCTTCCTGCCTTATGTCACAACCCTACTGTTATTTAAACACAGTTTCGTATTTAATTTAATTTCCTTGGTTTTGTTTAGCTTTGATAAAGGAAAGGAAACCTTTTCTAATCGGTTCAAAACAAGCCCATTGACTCAAGACCAAGTTCAATGAGCTATCAGGGCCAACAGGATACTAATGGCTAATGCAAAAGTCTGAGAAAGAGTCATGGGAACAAAAGGCATTGGAGGAAGAACAACTTGTCCTTTAAATGTGTAAAGAGGAAGTGGGATGCAGAGAAAAGCTCGGAGCTGAAGAACCATTGCAAGAGGACCTGTGACAGAGAATAAAGGGACAGGGTGAGCTGAGAGCGAGAGAGCAACGTAATGACTGACCCTTGCGTGCATGTATGTAGGAGCATGTACATATACATGCGTGCATGTATGTAGGAGCATGTACATATACATGCATATACACCCAGGGGGGTTGGAAGTGGATGATCTTAAGGTCCTTTCCAACCCTCACTATCCTATGATTCTATGATTATATACATACATACATACAAATGATAATAACTTTTTCTGCCAAGCAAGGATACTAGGAAGGAAGAGTGATCTATAAACACAAAACGTCAAGGAATTGAAACCAAGGTATTTCTGGAGTTGGGAAATGTCCACATAGCAGCTCCCACAAGATGTCATCACACATGTTTTCAGAACATCAGCTCATCGCTTAATGTTCACTTAGCTACGTGTTAGTGTGGAATAAATGTTTTAAGACACTGAAAACGTAAAGGGGTTCGCTCTACTGAACTAGGTCAACATCTAGAGTCTGAACCTGGCAGAGAATCGTGAAAACCTTCGGTCCTGAGAACCAGCTCTGTGACAGAGCCCCATCCACAAGTCTTTCCATGAGCTTCAAAGGACTTTGGCCCCTATCCCGGAACAGCTATGCAGGCTAGCTAAGGACAGGAGTACTCCTACAAGTGAAGAGCATAAAGAGTAAATCCAAGTCATAAAAATACTGTGCTAGCAGTTAAGAAGGGCAGAATACAAAAGTAAGTGAAGAAACAGATTAAGACCAAGCAGTCAGATCAGAATTAGCCAAGTCTCATGTATGTGCAGGGACACTTTATCTAAGGATTCACATGGAAACCAAAACTGCAGCCACCAGAACCCTTCCAGTAATCACTGCTCAGACCTCCAGCCAAACTGCTTTCTCCCACAGCTGTGAGTCCAACAGCTCTAACCCTTTCAAATCCTCCCAAGTATCCGAGTATATTGGCCCCAGCTTGCAAATCTCCACTGATGCATATTAATTGGGTCAGATCTTCCCTCCAACTTACTCCATGCAAAATCCTCAGTGCACTTTTACTGCATCGTATCTGCTAGTACAGAAACACTGTTATGACATCCAGCTTTTAATGCAGTGCTAGCTCCTTATTTACTAGCCCAAAAAATCCCTGGCTCTTTTCATCGTTTGCTACAAAGTGTCAAGGGCATTTTTTCTCCATTGCTACTAATTCACATGAAGGGCCCTTGGTCATGCTCAGGAATAGCTGTGCCTTTGATCAGCACCCAGGTCAAATACCACGAGAACAGCCTTCCAAGAAATGCTTGGCTGTTCTGTCTTCCATCATCCTAAAGGGAGGCTCTGCCAACAAAATGGCTAGGGATTTCATTACCTTTACTGTATGAGCTTCTTTATAGACTTCAAGCTCATCTTCATTAACTTTTCACACATTTTCCCTTACATTCTCCAAATACATCTATTTCAGGGCTTTGGGTAAGCTATTCAGTGGTCATTCTTCCAGCTAAGGAGAGGTCCAGCAACTTGGATCTCTGCAGCTTGGTTTCTTTCACTGATTTGGACCTAAGAGTTACCTGCAAGAGAAAGTAACGTCATTCTTGCTTTTAACAAGCCTTAGTTTCCTCTGAGGTGTTTGAAGCATTTAATATCAACAGAATCCAGTGTATTTATTAACTCCCACCAAAGCTTTCCCCTGATGATCTTAAGCTAACAACTGGGGTTTATTTCCTTCAAATTTAAGCACTGTTTGGAGTTTGGTTTTTTATTTGCAACACCTTCTGCTCTCCGATTCTCTTTTGAGCCGTATTTCTTCTCTCTCGTGATACTTCACTCACCGGCACGGTCAGAAAGGAAATGTAAACCACGTAAATTCACACCATTCTGAGAATTTCACAGTCAGTGTCTTAATCTCTACATAGTCACATTAAAAGCATCAGGAATGGTACTAAAGCATCAGGAATGGTACTTAAGCATCTCTCTAGCTTAATCCTTCGCTGAGGTCAAGCTGAGCAGAATGTGTAACCTTTGCCATTTCAACCAGTTCACATTTACACCTTTCTAATACATTTTTTCAAGCTATCCAGATGCTTTTTCCACTGCAAGTTAATTTGTGACAAATACAGAAGCTTTCTTAAACTTCTCTAGAAGCTCCAGAGCAAACAGACAGACCTACACACATACAGAGGTATCCTGATCACAGATTATACATTAGCAGAAGCTGTTCCCTGTGAGGGTGCTGAGGCGCTGGCACAGGGTGATGGCCCACAGAAGCTGTGGCTGCCCCATCCCTGGCAGTGTTCAAGGCCAGGTTGGACACAGGGGCTTGGAGCACCCTGCTCCAGTGGAAGGGGTCCCTGCCGTGCAGGGGTTGGAACTGGATGAGCTTTAAGGCCCCTTCCAACCCAAACCATCCTGGGATTCTCTGATTCCTGCCTTCCCTTGAGCACCCAATGGACCAAGTCTCTCCCCTCTGTGAGAAATACTCCTTTCTTTATAAGGCAGATTGGACATGGCTGTACAGAGAAGGGAAAATCCTGCAACATTTCTTCCATTCTGGTTTCTCCCTTCTTCAGAACTGGGCATATTCACTTGGAATTCATTCCAGCTTCCAAACCCCATCAGTTTATAAAGTGTTTGACTTCATGTAGGCCCTTCTGTTTTCAATAATGCTGCAGGAACACTATCAGCCCCTGGTGCTTTATTGCTCCTGAGCATTGTAATTGTCTCTCAAAGCTCCTCAAAATGTGGTATTTCTCCACAACAGCTGAGCTGTCTGGATTATAGCCAGGATCTCTTTTTTCTCCACATCAGCTATTAAAGAGATCACAGTATTTTTCTCTATCTTTTTATAGTTACATTCTAATTTCCACTTTTGTCCTTCATCATGCTCACTCACTCCTCCACACACGGATATTCTTGTAAAATGGATTCACATTATTAATACTCCCCTTCTGTCATCTCTACCATGTTTTACTACCTGGTGCATCACTTAATTCATCCTTCAGCTTTACTGTAACTCTCAGTTCAGAGCTCAGAGAGCTCAGCCCAGCCATTTCCTTGCTACAGGTTACAGAAAGAGCACCATCTACATCCTCCCGAGCTCATCATTGTGATCAAAACAACCTCTACGTTATCCTTCTATTCTGAAAACAGGAGCTATTCATTGACAGCTTCAAAAAGAGAACTTCTGAACACTGTCACTCACTACATAGACTTCACCTACTTCATGCTCTTTAGTATTCACAACTGAGTATGTTTCTGGAGAGAACTCTGCACTGTGGGTTTGTGCAATGCCAGGATGCTATGATTCTATGATACTATGGGGGTCCAGCCCTTTGACTTCATGTTCCTTTCCTGTACTGGACAAATTAAATTGGAGATACTCATTTTTCAGACAATCAGGGCTATGTATGAAACTTACTCATTTCATATCATTTGGAGGCTTTCTGGCCACATCAACTCAGAAGTTCCACACTTCCAAATGCCAGTCCTCTCTCCATAGAACCGACTGTTTGGGGGGTGGTTTGTTTGAGGGGGGGTTCAGTATTTAACTAAGCTTTATTTGTCCTTTATCCTTCAGAATATATGACTTATGAAACATCCCTGCCCCACTTCTCCTACCACACGCGTTCTTGCAGTCATAGGAGCATCAGGAAAGGACCTGGGTATGAGATCTGTAATGCATCTGGAAGGATTTTGATGCTAAGTGTTTCTGAAAGCCAACATAGATACAGACTGAAATGCAACACACTTGATCCAAGATTCACAACACTTTGGAATACAAAACAGGCTGAAGCAAGTAAGTGACAAGCTTGATATGATGGTATTTGCACATCATTCTCCATAGATGTCAGAGATACACTAAGATTCCTTTGTTCTGCCCAAGTGAAAAAGGCACAGCTCTGTGTCAGTGTCCCAGAAGGAAAGGAGGGGGATGTTTCAGATCACTTTACACATCAATCCGGGTTCAGAAACAACATTACAATGAACAACTAGTGCTTGCCTATACCATTGTGCTCAGCTGAATGCAAGCAGACCAGTTCATTTCGGTACCATAATAGATCCTTTAATGCTCATTGCTGAAGTAGTTGTTTCTGTTTCAAAGGATAAATTCCTACAGAATCAGAGAAAAAAAGTTCTATCTTGGCATTCAAAACTGAACTGATGTTCAAAACATCAGTTTCCAACCTGTTGAGTTTCTTAGTATGATCATGTTTTGACCAATGAAAACCATATAAAATCCTACAGTTTAATTCCTTTTCTTTATAGGATTATTGGGCTTTTTGCTGTTCTGGTGCTTCAAATGAGACAGCTTCTGTGAACCTTGTTTGGAAAGAGACCCCGTGTGCTTACACATGTAGGGAGTCCAGATACTGATACTGTGCTTAAGATTCTTCAACACAAACACAAATAGAAGGTATTAACATCTTTGTTCCCTAGGGTTGTAACTAAAAGATCTTATAGGTCCTTTCCACCCCTAACCATTGTATGATTCTATGATTAGATCAACAGCTGTGTATGGCTGAGATTATTTAAGTAGGGAAAAGGCAGTATCTTTTTAAGATGTTCATAATGCTTTTAGCACTAAATGCATCTACAAGGAGAGACACTCACAAACTGGTTTGAATCCCTTCTGTTTAGAGCCAGTGGCACCTCCTAGTCCACGAGGTTTAAGGCAGTACTCACTGGAAGAGCAAAGTGCATTCAGAATCTCCAAACTCCTTTAAACCTGGAGTTCTCTGCAATTTGTTGTAGGGACTGTAGTGACAGGACAAGGGGTAACGGGTTCAAACTGAAACAGGGGAGGTTTAGATTGGATCTAAGGAAGAAATTCTTTCCTGTGAGGGTGGTGAGGCACTGGAAGGGTTTGGCCAGGGAGGTTATGAGTGCTCCATCCATGGCAGTGTCCAAGGCCAGGTTGGATGAAGCCTTGGGTGGCATGGTTTAGTGTGAGGTGTCCCTGCTTATGGCAGGGGGGTTGGAACTGGATGATCTTAGGGTCCTTTCCTACCCAAACTATTCTGTGATTCTATGTTGTGGAAAAGCCCAAATGAAGGATTTTTAGTTACGCATTCTACCTAAAAGAGATTTGGCAAAGCCCCTTGAATACTTCCTTTCTTTTCATCAAGATATCGGTACAGTATTATCCCACCTCCTCATACAAGACCACCAGGAACGGCAGCGGGTGCAATTCCTCTCCCTCTCACCAAAAGGCAGCATGGGATACCACCAAAGCCAAGGGTTACTTCGCAGTGATCTCATCAGCATGAACTCTGCTGACACTTTCCCTGCCAAAAGCAATTCTCTGCAAAGGGACTTCCTGGATAGATAAGGCTAAAGAAGCCTACTGCGTTTGTTGTTATTCCAAAGCCTAACGGATGAAATACATGGATGTTGAGCAACTCCTGGAGACCGGCTCCGTGCATGAGTGCATCGCTTCAGAATCAGCACCTCGAGCTTTGTAAGCAAGAAATTCAGGTTCTTTTTCCTTTAAAATCCATTTCTTTGGAATCTGAGGAGAGCTTTTATGAAGAGGCTTGAGCAAGACAGGCCATGATGAACTAATGATTAAGTTTACAGGGTTGGTACAATCTTTCCTATATATTTTTAAGAGTGCCTGAGCAAGACTGTATAATGAAACATCAACTCATAAAAATGTCATTCAGCTGCTCTGTATCTGTAGCTGTGATCAGTGTCAAGTCCTTGACAAAGCCAGAACGCAAGTGCTGTGATACTTTGTGCACGCAGCCAGTAGTTTAGTAATGGGTTTTATTTGGGAGAGAAGAAGGAGGAACAAAAGGGAGGCTCTCAGAAACGCTGCAGTAATTCCTTGAAAATTGGAGTCTTGTTCTTCTAGAGAGCTCCTAAGCATCTTTTCCATAGGCACTGCAGGGTCTGTTAAAGGTTTAACAGGACTTTAGACAGCAATTACAAATGCCTATAAAGTTTCACTGTCTGCCTAGATTTGAGGGATCCCAGGACACTTCTTGCTCTCTTCAAGGTTTCATCCACAAACTTGCTGAGGATGGCTTTGTCCTTCCCAAAGCCCCCTTCTCTGTTAAGCCAGCCAGTCTCCATTTGCTTCTGCAAGCATCATTTTCCTATTAGAAATGATGTTTTTATTACTCTCCTATCATGCTGAGTAGTGGGGGATATGACTTCTCCAACAGCTGGAGTGCAAGGCCTCTTACCCTATGGGGATTTGGCAGTTACCAGCTGCAAACTAAGTGGAACAGTGAGCAAGCTCTGCAAAGAGGATGTCTTTACTGTCCGCTAATAGCACACAGATCACTCCATTGCTGCACAACTAAAACCAGGCCACTATTTTGCTTTCTAAGAGACAATAGGTCTCTTTCTCCCCCTCCTCCAAAACAGGCCAGGCACAATAGCTCCAAAATGAAAACCTTTTGTGTGCACATATGATTGGATTTCAAGCTGCCCAGAGTACAGGGCTGAGCTTTTCAGCCCCTCGCAGCAGCTGCCAGTGTTTCTGACAGCCTGTGCATGGATGGGAGGATTGAACATCCTCCTGTGTGTTATCTGCAATGGGGTTTGTTTGTAAAGCAAAACTGTCTCAGGAATTGCTGCCAGCCCTCCTGGTAACCCCAGTGTGTTTTTCCTTATGGAAGGAAGTTCAGAAAGCAGGGCCACCACTTGGCTTTAGAGAACCTATTCTGGGCTTAAGCAGAAACTTGGAAAGCCTAAGGAAAACTCTGGAGATAGAATAAGGAAAAGAAAAACCCAACAGAAAGCCCCTCAGAAACAATAGGCTCTTCTCAGATTCATATAAGAAACATTGGTACCCAGAAAAGAATGAAACTCATACAACCTATTTCTCTTCCTCTCATCTTTTCCCCTTCCTCAGTCCTTTTGCAAGAGAGAAGCTCCTGAAATCCACCTTTTATACATTCCCTGCGTGTGGTTACAGCCAAGCACAAGTGATCACTAATGCAGCCTGAGGTATATGGCTATAGAAGTGGCTCTGCAGGGTTTAATTTATGTTATTTTGTCCTCTTTTGATGTTTTTGGTAAGCAGTAGCTAGGAAAGAAGTAAAATGCAGTGATTTTCTTTTGCTACTGTTCCTTTCTGATGAAGTTTTTCAGCTGTACCACATCTTTATGAAGCCTTTTCAAACTGAAGCTTTGCTGTAGATTGTTCTGGGGACAGTGCCCTGAATGCTACCTGAAGTGCTTATAGATGTCTACATTCAGATGGGCCACCCTGTGAACAAACAAGCTTCTGTCTCATAGGAACGAGGTTAGAAATCCAGCCAGGGGAGACACTGTAACTGCAGAGAGCTTTTTCTTCCTAGAGGACTGCTAGGTCTCCGTATGTTGTACCATTGGAGAGGTGTGTGGGTTCCTCACTTGTCTCACTTTATCAAACTCCTTGGATGTATGAAGGCAGACTGCTTCTTTCTTCATCAGTTAAACACCTGTACTAAACCTCCATGTGTTCCTGCAGGCACAGCTAACACAGTGATTGTTGCCTTACCCTAAAGAAGCTCCACTCACTTAGAGAAGCTCTAAGGTGGCTCTTTAGCACCTCTCAGGCTTGACCAAAGCAGTCTCCAGCTTCTCTGCAAATGATGCAACTAAAGCCAGGAAGCTGGAGACAGGATCGCAGGAGGTGACAGTACACCTTAAAGTACAAGGCACAAACTTCCAGGGAGCTGCACAAATGGCTCTGAAAATCCATGCTGCTGTTGGAAGAAATATTGCATGTCCTGAAGGAGAGATCTCAGAGCTGTGACATCTTTTAGGCATCAGTGATTGTCATGTTCTTAATGGTAGAGGATTTTAGAGGTCCATAATGCGGTCTCTCAGCCTCTTGTAGCAAGATGTGACATTTCACCTTTAAACTTCCATGTGCTGTCACTTGCCATTAGTCCTGACACTTGACTCCCAGCCAGAACAGAGCAGGGATTCCACTGGTTCACTTCTCCATGATGCCACAAGCATCACAGGGTTTTGGCACACGAACCCTTTATCAAAGACTAGATATTTGCCTTACAGGTTGCTGACTACTGAACCTCAGGGCCGCTGCACAGCCATATTGACAAAGGCTGAACTGGAGCCTGGCAGGATTCAATACTTTCTTGGCTACAAAAAACCTTTCCAGAAAAACTAAGGCCATGCTTACACCACAGAATAGGGCTCTGCATTCTGCTCTGAGATAAGGCTGACCCAGGCTGATAATGGAGTGTACCTCTAGAAAGCAGGCAGCTATGGTTTTTTGGCACCAAACTTCAGGTTTGCTCTTCCTCAGGCTTATAAACCTATTACCTCAAGTGTAACAAAGTGAAACAGAACTGATTGATTCTGGGGAAAGGAAGAAGATGCTTGTAATGGGCTTTTGGTTCTAGGTTCGTCCTGCTTGGAGAGGAGGAAGAGAGAATCCAAACCCAGGGTGTTACTCTACCGCATCTTTCACAGTGAGAACAGAATCTGAATGTCTTTTGGATCACAGCACTGGAGTCAAACACTCTCCTCCTTGTCAAGTCCCAGGGCTGCAGCAGCTTTTAGCTCAGGCCTATCTCTAGCAATCACTCCCCAGCAAGGGAACAGAGCTGCTGCTATTCACCACATGCTGTCACAGTCTAAGCCAGGGGCCTCCTGCCTTGTGATTGCTGATTTCAGTCCATTTCTCTGATTTACAGTTTCCTGATTTGCAGGTTGTTAAAATACTTGTAAAAAACATTGGTCTGGAAACCGTTCCTAAATAATTATGTTGACGACTAAAAATCAGCCTGAAAGGGCTTTAATTCATAGCAGCTTATACAATAACGGAGACTTAGGGAGAGCTTTTATTCTCAACTCGTATTTTTAATGTTTCATTCATGTTCATATCCTGTACTCCAGACCCCAAAGCGAGTTTATATGGTTAAACTCTAATGCTACAGTCAGGAACTAGTTCATTCTCTGGAAAACCTTTCTCGGGCAAATAAATTCTTCTATCTGAAGTTCAGTGCTGTGTTTATGTTCTGGAGGGCTTGTGAGGAATTAGAGTCCTTTCTTCTCTGGATGGGCATTGTAGGAATTGAAGAGTTAGTGTTAAAATCAGGAGTCTAAGCATCAGTGAGATAACAGGTCAAGAGGTGCCTGTTTACTTGCTGCAAGTAAAGATCACAACTAAGTCTGTGCTATGGTATTTGTGCAGTACAGCCTGAAACAACTTGGATCTGCAAATGAGCCAGACATATCTAAGGCTATTTTGGTTGTTATCTTTGGTGTTGAGAGCAGAGAGATCTGTTGTCATTAGCCCAGGCTAATGTTTAAGCCTGCAACAGTGTCATCTCAAGTTTCTTATTTAACCAGTCCCAGCTGTGTCAAATCCTGCCTGCAACAGAACTAGAAGCTGGAATTAACCATTGAACCTCCCAAAGCATATGACTGATTGACTCTATTATAAGGTCTGGTTAGAACCATTTTGACATCTTCTGCTGGAAAATGTCTTAGTTAGCACACTTCAGGAGTGCTTCTGTTACTGAATGCCAAGACACCTCAGAATGTCCCAACCTGGCCAGGATGGAAGATAGACTTTACCACTGCCCAGGGGAGTAACTTTAGTCTATTGTGAGCTGCTTCTGGCTTTGTAATGACTCTCAGCAGGGGAAAAGCTTGAGATTCAGTGTTTTTAATGAACACCAGAAATGTTCTCTGCTCAGCTCTGTTTGCAAGTCTTACGTTATTTAAAGGCGTCAGCTTGCAGTAAAAGAAGTGAACACAAATATCTGACTGCATTCAACAAGCAGGGTGGAGCAGCTTCTGCCTTAATGTAATGTGGAAGTACAGGAGTTCTCCTGCCATATGCAGGCCTGCTGTTACTGACACATCTCCACACAGCACTGCACGCCAAGGCACGGGTGTTTGTATGCTCCCATCAATGCAACCACACACTGCCCCGGCGTGCCAGAGGCTCAGGTGAGAATTTACACATCTACAGAAAAACAGGACTTCTGGAGGTCTTGGAAGTCTTAAAACTTTGGATCTTGCTTAGCAGCACAATGTATTAACAGAAGCCCTGGTTAGTTAGTGCAGGTGTCTGCTTGGTCTGCCAAGAGGCAGGCATGAGGGAGTGGAGCTGTTTTCAGCTGTAAGTAATTACCTTGATGAGTGAAGTAACCAGAGCTTTACAAACACTGTCTCCTGGTGCATTGGGAAGTTAGATATGCCCAACATCTGTATTTGTCAGGACAGATCTAAAGGAGATGACCTACCAGCTGCACTGATGTGGTAGAGTCTTCTTTGAGGAATAGCATCCTCCTCATCCTGCTGTCAGGAACCATTTGCTTTACTTCATTCTTCTGTTCTCATCACACCCCCTTGTGCACAGCAAGGATGTGCTGAGATACAGTGCTAGCTTCTTGAAGGCTGCTGGGATAAGATGATGCTATAAAGGGGTCTTCAGCAGGAAGGTAATCTGCAAGTAACGTACCCCTGAGCTATGACTGCCCTGGCCCTTCCGAAAGCTGTTTTGAGACTGCAAATCCATCATATGCACTTGGGAGAGTTTATGGGGTCTACTACTGCAGTTATCTGCAAATTAAAGCAGGGTCTGGGTTAACTGCAAAAGACTTCACAACCTTTAAGCATGCTCTATGTGCAGAACCACATGCCAGCCTTCCTTGAGGGGAGAACAGTTGAATGATCCAATGCATTACACTAGATCTAAACAGAGGCAGAACTCAGGGGTTATAGATTTCTTAATGCTATTAGAGTGCTCTGGGGCAAGTATAGCAGTAAGTAAACCCAGTTACAAGCAATCAGCTTGGAAAATGGTACATTGAAGGAATGTCCTGCGGTACTGTATTAAATTACTGAGGGGAGAAAGGGAATTTATCTACTAGAGGAATTGCTGAAACAAAGAAAAAACAATGTCTTGATGTAAAGCTTTCATCCAACTTTGGCATGTAAAACAGCAGAATGGTGGAAGGTGATCTGATTCCATGAAGGAAAAAAGTGGGACCTTAAGAATTGCCACATTATGGCTACAAAGGTTATGATGGGCAGAAAGGAAGAGAAGAGCAACAGCTTAAAAGTAACCCTAGGTGAATTTGGAAAGTAAATGTGGATATTTCTGAGGAACAAGCATGGAAGGTGAGGCTGTAGTATTTGTGGTGCCAAATAAGCTGATGTGCTTGAACACCCTGAGATCAGCAAGTTTTACCCTCTTATTTAGCAACTTCCGCAGCTGCAAGTACTTTCAGTTTTAGTTATCTCCTTGTGTGCAAGGGAGAATATGGAACTAGCCAGTTTTAGCACAGAGGTGTGGGTCTTTCCATTGAGGTAGAGAAGTCTACTCTGCTCTACCAAACTTTTGCTACTTATATCCCTTAAGGGATCCCTTAAGGAACTACCAAGGATGCAGCATAGACATGAGGTTGAGAGTTTTTAAAAGCCATTTCCACTTTGTTATTAACATGTGTGAATATTGGATTTTATTATTTCCTCTGATTTTATGACTATTGCAGATTATTCAAAAGCAAACTGAAAAAGTCATTTATTGCCTGGGTTTGTTTTGGTTTTTAAACCTGTAACACTTTAAGGCATCATGAGGAGCTCTGGATCACACTCAAACCGAGGAGAATGATTAATGAGTTAGAAGAATTAGCCTGCAAGTCTGAACACAGCCATATAGGAGGGGTAGGAGTCCATGTGGAGCTGTAAGGTCAGCTGTGGTTCTGAGAACCCAGTGAAATTGTGCTGTAACTACTGACACTCACCTCAAAGGTCTGCCAGCTTTGCTAAGGCTTCCTGCCCTCTCCACATGACCAACTAGACTGATGATCTCCTGCTAGCAGGTTTTCTTGGGGTACTTCCATATCTTCCTGATACTTTGGGTCTTACTAGAAAACAGATGTTCCTGGAGCACTTGATAATCTCACTGTGAACACTGACAGGAACCAGAAACTGGAGAACACGGAAATAAGGAACACTTTTCCCCCCCCCTATTATTATTACACCTGATCATTCTTGAGCCTTGATACTGGGGACTAAGATTCAGGCAAGGATCCAGGTTGGCTCTTCCCCATGAAAGCCATTCTCCTGTCCCTACATGCACATAAAGGTGAGCATTAAGTCTAGTGTTTCAGTCTTAAATCTCAATTCCCTTGCTTGGGTTTCTGAGCCAAACATTTGAGAGATATGAAGAGCAGATGAGTTGCTTTCTTCCAGGATACCTGTTTCTACTGAATGTGTGGTGAAATTAGAGGTTATACTGAGTGGGTCTAGATGGTTTGTCCAAGACATCAGCTAACTAAGCAACAATGCAGCCCCAATTTGACCAAGTAGATGGTTTTTGTTTAGCACTCTTGACCTCAAATCATTGCCCACGCCACCTGCATTTCAGATAGCTATTTCTTCAAGCACACAAACTAAGTCCAGTTAAGTGTTTTGGAGGAGTTTCTTCAAAGGATGTCTGAAATGGGAGAGGGATACTGAAGACAGCTCAGGAGAAGTCTGCACTGAAATGATGCACTGCAGGGTGCAGGTCTAGGCTGCATCTATAGAGATCTAAACACAATTTTTTTCCTGTCTTGCCTTCCTTCTCTAAACAAACCTCTTCAGCTTTTCCACCCAGAGACAACTCCATTTGACTGCTTACAGGATGCTTTACAACATAGAATGCTTCTTTTGTGTTGTAAAGGTTTTCCAGTATAGCAGGCTGCTGTGCAAGCTTTTAATGGCTGCAAGAAGCATTTCAGCGATAAAAAAGGGTGTTTTGTACACAAATCATCATAACTTTAGACAATTGTCATTTGAGTAACTGGGAACCTCTCCTTCAGTCAAACAGAGAGCACCTGATAAGGTTAGTACATACTGTTAAAATAGACTACTATCAGCTGTATGTGTATTAAGCATAACCATATTCTGGATCTCTGGGCTCCCTGAAAGAACTCTTGCATCTTGGCTACTGACCAGTTCAATATGAACTGAATATGGGCTCCTAGGCTGGCCACCGATAATAGAGGTTGAACTTGGGGCCTCTGGAAAGGAAAGCAGCAAGCCCAGAGTTAAACAGCCAAGACCCATGGCAGGGGGTTGGAACTAGATGATCTTTAAGGTCCCTTCCAACCCAAACCATTCTATTCCATGATGCTGCTGCCCTACTGAAAACAGTGCCTCACAAATTGGATGCAGGTTACACTTAACTGCTGCTTCTGGGGTGGCTGGGCTGGAGTTTCTCACTTTCCCACCTCCCAGATTTAGGTGGGCCAGAACTGCTGGTGGGGGTGGCGGGGTGACAAACCATCCCAGGACCCTGATCCACATGAGAAACAGTCTGTTTTGCCAGCAGATAACACACCTGCTTGTATTGGCACACCTGAGGGGCAGCCTGTGCTGCTGCCATGGACAGTGCTCTTTGCCTAGGGGCCTTAGATTCATCAGTCAGGGGGTGGCAGTAAAATCCTGAGTGCTTCCATTGTGTCAGGCTGCTCCTGCAATGGGAATTCTGCACAAACCATGGCAGTGCTCTGTGCCAAACGTTCTGTAGGAATAAAAGGCAAAATAAGTGACTTAAGTGATGCTACTGGCTTGCTTCAAATTATTCCAAATTAAGTCATTTTTGAACTTAAAACCTTTGGTTTAAAATAAACCAGAGAGTCATCAGGGAAGAAAAACCTGAGTGCCATGAAAACTGAGCTGTGAGTTCATGAATATGATTCATTTTCCCCTTTCCTTTCCATCCTTTCAGGGGCCAGCCAAATCCATCTCTTACCTGGCCTTTCTTTACCCTGAAACTCAGAGTAATGGAAGGAACAGAGTTGTTGATGTGATGGGATGTTTGTAGAAGGCTCTGCTGTGGGTAACCTGTGAATTGTTCCTGACATTCCTCAGCTGGTATGCTGTTTCTTTGGGTACAGACAGGTATATTGTACTGATACAGGACCTGGGCCTAAACAATACCTTTGAATGGTGTTAACAGGAGGTTCAGACAGAATCATGTCTCTCCATTTCTTCTAAGCCAGGGACGGAGAGATCTCTCACATGCACACCCCCCACATACACATAACCCCTCCAGAGTATTGCATGAACATCTGAAAGCCCTGTGATTCCAATTGTGATTGTTGATGCTCACTTGCACCACGTTTATATTTACTCCAAACTGTCTACTCCTAAGAACGTCACTCTTCACAATGTGTGTATGGATATTAATCTTCCCAAATGGAATTTAAATGGCAGGGTGGACCCTTCAAGCTAATGTAAGGGAGGTGATGCCCCGTCTGGTTTTAATTAGAGCTAGCTTTCTTAATGAGGTAATGTTCTGTTGTGCTGGGTTATCTCCTAGAAGACGGGGCAGCAGGCAAGCTGTTGGGGAGGGACACTTGAACAACATCACAGGCAGGCTGTTTAATGTTACCACTGTCATTCATCACCCGGGCTCTTTGGAGAGCCTGACAGCCAGAGCACGTCCTGGGGGGACTCCATCAGCCTCTGGCGTGCTGCTTAATGCAATTTAGCCAGATGTATCAAAGAGGCAGGCGAGACCCTGCTATTTGGACAGCATTTATAGCATCCTGGGCAAATAGTCAGGAAATGTTCAATAATGTGCCTTGCACAAGTGTGGCAAGAAGCAGATTCTTAGGATGATGGGTTGCCAAGAGAAATCCTGGCAGTGCCTCATTCCAGCTTTTAGTCACATGCTGGTTTTGTTGTTATTGTTTGAGGGCTTGTATTTTTGTCTCAGTTTGAGGTTTCCAAAGACCAGATTGAAGGTGCCTTGAATACACCCATCTGGTTCCTGATCTAGTGCATGAGTGTGCACAGCAGAATCCCTGCTCTGCTCATGCAGAGCATGGATCTGGGCATGGGGCCTGCTGGCTGCTGCATCACCTTCCCAGCGCCCGGAGCAGTGCGGAGCTGACTGCTGCGGCAGCCACAAATGCTCTGCTCCTGATGCAAAAGGGATCTGTGGTGTTTGGACAATCAGAGAGCAAACACACTTCCGACAGGGAATTTCCTAGGAATTCCAGATACACAATGGGATCCAGCCTGGTATGCTTACAGCTCTGTTACGGAATTCAAGAGGGGCTCTGCCGAGTACAGTTCAAGTATACCAGTTTGATACTTAAATAATATTAATTCCCAAGTTTTGCAATCTAGACCTTTTCCTGATAACTTGAGGATACCACAGACCTGGATCTGGTTCTCCTCTTGGGGTACTGGCTGGGTGAAATCTCTCCATCAGTTACACAGGAGGAGAATTTCTCACTCTGAAAACCAGAGCCTGCATCAGGGAAGGCAGAAACCCTGGGGAAATGGGGTTCTGCTCTTTCTACTCAGCGTCCTGCTGCCCAGCCTGCTTGCCACAAGCTGCCACAGAAATCCTAGCCAGAAGCCACGTGGGTGCTGAAAGCAGATGTGTTTTGTGACCCTAGTGTTTTGCTGTTTAAGTCTAAAACCTCCCTGCCAGCAATGGGAGAAAAGCACAGGGTTAAAGCACTGCCCTATGGGCTGCTGGCTAATGGATGTGTAGTCTCTAGAGGGGGAAAAGCTCCAATGGGCCTGGAAAGGGAATAGCTGTGATGTGTATTTTCAGCCTAAAGACCAAAGCAGCCTGTGTGGGAGACAGACACCCAGCCCAGGCACCTCCCCATGTCCTGGGGTGTCAACTTCACCTGTGAATTCAGCTTTGGCTCAGGGCTGGTGCATAAAGATGGAAAATCCATCTGGGCCTTGCAGCCTTGGAAAGCTCTTAGATGATGTTTCCAGCAACAGCAATGTAGCGTGTGCGGGACCTTGCATCCTGTTGCTAATAAGTCTGCTTTTACACCACTCTGCTACACTTATTAACTTTCATTTACATATTTTTCCAATAATCTTTTTAACATGTGACTAGGTGCCCATAAATCCTGGAGACAGTGAGCAGTGCAGGGTGTGCTGGAAGGGCAAGAGCTTGAGGCTCAGTTTAACCCTGCAGTTACCACTAGAAAGGCCAGGTCCTGAGCAGCCATGTCCTGCTTTTAGCCCAACAGAGACAGGTTGGCAAGGAAGGGTAAATGAACCATAGAATCCCAGACTGGTTTGGGTTGGAAGGGATCTTAAAGCTCATCCAGTTCCAACCCCTGCCACGGGCAGGGACCCCTTCCACTGGAGCAGCTTGCTCCAAGCCCCTGTGTCCAACCTGGCCTTGAGCACTGCCAGGGATGGGGCAGCCACATGCTTTGAAGGCAACAGATTTTCTTCTAGTGGTATCCCAAAACAAATACAACTTTTGGTGCTGCTGCCAAGTCCCAGAATGCAAATTAATGCAGATTGGGGCTTTTAAATGTTTTGCTAACAAGTATATGCCACGGTTCTGCATTGATATTACGAAACCCCATCTTTGGATTTAGTGACTAAACCAAATGGCTTTCCCTGTTTCAGGACATATGAAGAAGCAAAGGAAACCTGGTATGGTTTGTGAAGGCAGGAATGAATGGGGATAGCTGGTTAGTGGATGTGAAACAGCATCTCCTGCTGCACACAAGTGCTCAGCAATATTCAGAGCCGAATATTCCTATAACAAAACAGAGAATTACTGGGGGCCGTGTGGTGGGGGGGTACTGACATTGAATGCCTTGGTTTGAGTTCTCCCCCTGCTACCATGGGGCTTCAGACTTCTCACTGAGAGAAACAGTGACAACTAGAAAGATTGGCCAATGTTTTTTTTCTGTATATATACACATAGTTGCTTCCAATTACCAGGAATAGCTGTTTCCTCTATTGAGCCAGCTGTGTAGATGGCTGAACAATCTGTCTGTTCAAACATATTTCAGTCAACTTGCTCTAGCTGATTTGGCATGAAGTTTTCTCTCTACAACTGGATCTCCTCCAGTAACAACTTAGACATCCTTTTGACTTTAGGTCATGGCTGTATGACACTGAAGAATGCTTTTCGTTTCTCTCTTTCCAAGTAATGGTGGCAAAACCAAAGGGCTGCCATGCCTCTAGTTTCAGAAGGGGCAGTTTGATTGTTTGTGTCACACATCCATGTGTCAGCTGGTTTTACCCCACAGATCAGGATGGATTATCTCAAGAACAGGGGTCTGGACTGGCACTCAAGGGTTAAAGTCCTGACACATGTCCTGGATAATCACCTATTTCTGCATCTGACCGTATGGAAGTAACTCGTCACCTCCATACTATATCCTGTTAGGACTGTAGAGCTCAGAGTAGGGATGAGGATTAGGGGAAAGAAACCTCAATCCCAGGCAACCGAGCATAGTAAGAAATAAGATCTTCCAGCAGCAGCAGCAGCAGTGAGCAGAAGGGAATAGAGCTGCCATCAGGAAGCTGAGGTCCACTCCACTTTTCCCAGTGGAAACCAGGCTGTGGCCACAAGCACTATTGAAACGCTCTTGGCAGGTTACAGCACATGCATTTTCCATGTGTAAACGTATCCTGCTCTCACTAAAGCTTCAGCTTGGAATGACAACCATTTGCAAATGTTTCACATGCCCCAGCTGAGAGGCTAGAAGAAAATGTGGCCTTGATTAGCCACTGTTAATCAATTTCCCTCTCAATTAAATCTTCTTGTTCCAAATACAGTGTGAGACCACTCCGTTTGTAATGTACCAAACCTTATGTTGCTGCTCTGCGTGAGGAAACCAGACCCCAGGCTCCAAGGCTGTCATCCTAAGGCCTTTCACAGCAGCAAAATGCTCTTTTCCCAAGATCAGCACTTTCCTGCAGCCGTTTCCATGATGACTTAGGGCAGATGACTTAGGACAGCCCGTTGGGACTGAGTTTGATAAGGGCCCCTGATCTTAGTAATACAGCTAAAGCTCCAAAAGCTGGATTTCAGCACTATCTAATCACACTGGGCTCCTTTGCCAGTCCATTATGCTTCCAAGATTTTGGTGGTATAATGACATCTTTGGATCTATCTTTAATGTATTTCCAAATTTCCAATGCAATTCCATGTCTCAGAGCCTCTAATACTATTTTAATTGCCAGTTCACTGCTTGAGGGGCACCTTCCTTCATAACTCCTGCTTTGCTCATGATGATGAGATCTCTTGCCGATGCAGTTCATCAGAAAGATCACAATCACTTTAGAAACACCTGCATTGTCTGGCTTCTATTACTAAGAATTCCTACTGCTGACAAGCTTGGGGAGGAGAGGATGGGGAAAACTCAAGCTCCCTTTGCACAGCTGGAATATAAATGAGACATTTTCTTCCCATTTATTTTAGTTCTGTAAATGATTTAGCTGCTATTGATCAAGCTTACCACCAAATAAAATTCAGAATCTACTAGCTTGTGGTGTTTGCTGTAACACACTCATAAAACAAATCTGTGCCTCCACCACTGGAATAGGCCATAGTTTTTGCTATGATATGGACAGAACTGGAAGTCATGTTCATTGCCAGGGCTCAGCATCCAAGAGCAGCAAGGATCCTGTATTTGGACTCCATACTGCATAAGGAAGACAAAATAATACAGTTGTTCCAATGCCCTGCATGCTCTTCCCCCTTATGAATTTAAGGACAATCCCATCCCTGGCAGTGCTCAAGGCCAGGTTGGACACAGGGGCTTGGAGCAAGTTGCTCCAGTGGAAGGGGTCCCTGCCCGTGGCAGGGGTTGGAGCTGGGTAAGCTTTAAGGTCCCTTCCAACCCAAACCATTCTATGAGTTCATGATTGTAAAAGACTGAGCCCATTAGATGTAATTATAGGTACCATAGAAAGCAGAGAACTCTGATGGGAGCAGAACAAAGGTGTGTAATTGACTGAAGGGTAAAAATATTTTCTGAAGCCTGAGGCAAGTTCTTTGAGACATATTCCTATTACTGCCTCTGCTTTCTGGTGCCATCACATTCCCCTGCTCTCTGTTTGGGAAGTGCAGTCACATTGCGTCCAAGAAGCGCTGTTTTCAACAAGGCCCAACAGTGTAAAGGTGACACACTGTTTCACAACCCCAAGGTTCAGATCATGAAAGAGCCTGAACACTGGCAAAACAAGAAATAAAGTTACATCCCTTACAGGAAACTGAAGGACATGCTCATCCTTTTTTCACATTCACATTTTTTGTTACATTTAAGAGCTGGCAAGTGCTGCTTCTGCTGTGATCTACTAGCACAGGAAAAGCCTGGAACGTCTCACGATGGCCAGGTCTAAATCCTCAGTCCACACAGAGCATGAAATGCTTCCAGTCCACAACATCCTGTCTTTCTCTCACTGGATAACAACCCAAACCCAGTATATGCTCAAAGAAATGATATACTGGGGGGTAGTCTGTCCCACCGCTTCTGCAGGAGTTACAGGAAAGAACCTCTGAATGAAAAAGCAGAGAATGTGGCCCCTTAACTGACTCCTAACAATGTTTTCTTTTACCTTCTCCTGGTTCTTAGCTTACCTACCTTCTCAGACCCAGAAGCCATCAGAGACTGAGCTAAATGAAGGTATTTGTCATGCATATCCATGGAACTTCCACTCATTTAAGCAGCCTGGAATTGGTAACATACAACTAAGGAAATGAATGGCTTTATCAGAGAAGATGCTCCATGAATAGGAAGATGACGGTTTATATTTTGAGTAGAAGAAATACTTAGGGCCAGATCCAGCAAACCACTTGGGTACCTCCAGTGCAAGCTGGAGGGATTTCAGGTTTCAGACTCAAAGACGACGCAAACCCCACGTGTAAGCAGACAGCTTCTGAATTTTGCATTAAAGTGCCACCCAGTGAAATATGCACTGAGATTTAAGAATTGAAACCACTGGAAAACAAGAAAACATATTCTGTAGCTACAGTAATGCTCCTTCTGGCTCCAGCAGCTTCAGTGGAAATGCTGGAGAATCCCCTTCTCTCGCTGTAAGTTACCTTCCAGTGAGAAATGGAAAGAGGTGGATAGAAAGCTCTCTGGGCTAAATAAGCTTGAAAGTGTTCCTTGGCTTTTCCACTTCACTAAGTGCTGTAACTCAAGGTCTGTTATCAAGAAGGCTGTTACTGCTGTGACCACACCTGGATGGAAACACAAACATACTTCCCTTGCCTCTTACAGCCCTTTCAGCAGCGTACTTGATGTCAGTGCTGGGTTTGGGTGCCCAACTCCCTTCATTGCACAACTCAGGACCCAACACACCTCAGAAATGATGACAGTGTTGCTCACTGCACTAGTAAGTGTTCAGTTGCCACCGATAACCACTCATCCACTCACAGCCAAGCTCCATTTCTCCTTCCCAGAGCACTGTCGCAGCTGTATTACTACAGAGTATCTAAACATGGGCTCCAGGAACAGAAGGACTTTGCCTAGTAGGAGATAGGAGGTCACTGAGGTAACAGCCATTGCTGACTTCAGTGTACTTAAGTCAAACTTAACCTGTGGTTAAATATACAAGTCCTTTGCCCTTTAAGGCTTAAAATAAATTTGTCTTAAACTACTGCATTGGCTTACATTACAAGATAAATTATGAAAAGTAAGTTAGCCTCAAAGCATAGCTGTGCTGCTCCGGGCATGAACCATTTCACTTGGACTCTGTTTTCCAGACCACCTATCTCCCTCACCAGGAGGATCAAGAGAAAATAATCATGGGGTCTTGAGCCTATTTAGACAACTGGCCAGCTCCTTGCAAAGGGCTCCTTCTCAGTTAGAAGAGAGAAGATCCACCACAGAGACAAAACAAAGCCTGCTGAAGGCTGAACGCGGCAATGATGCAATGCTATGATGTTATGGACGCAAAGGACTGGGTTCACTGGTTTAAGCAGGGACACAGCGTGTGGTCAGGATCGACACTGTTCATTTCCCTATCTCATCCTCTTTTTTCTCTCACCTTGCCTTCTTTTCCATCATTGCTACATTTATCTAAGTGTAATTTATGTAATTTCTTCCCTGTGAGGGTGCTGAGGCGCTGGCACTGGGTGCCCAGAGAAGCTGTGGCTGCCCCATCCCTGGCAGTGCTCAAGGCCAGGTTGGACACAGGGGCTTGGAGCAACCTGCTCTGGTGGAAGGTTCCCCTGCCTGTGGCAGGGGTTGGAACTGGATGAGCTTTAAGACCCCTTCCAGCACAAACCATTCCAGGGTTCTATGAAGTGCTGAACACGCACACAGCATTGCCTACTACAACTCCCATCATATCAATCACTTGCCAGTGATAATCCCAGTGCCCTTTACGAGGGCTGTAAGCCATTATAGTTGAAATCAATATGAATCCATCAATATAAGCTCTTGAACTTTACAACCAAGCAACAGTGACATGCACACCCTGAATCTTAGCTAACAGCATGATCCAGCTGACTCAGAAGGGGAACTATATTAAAAGACTGCTGCTACAGTATGTTCTATGTAAACTCTAAAAAGAGGGAACTAGTAAACTACAAAGACACCTCTGTAAAGGCATTATTGCTCTGTTATTGAATAGAGCCTTTCAACAGCAAGTCCATCATCAGTTCCATTCCACTTACTTAAATGGAGAAACACAACGTTCCTAATTCCTACACCCAACCACGGCCCAGTTTAATGACAGCTCTGCAGAGGTAACCAACTCCTCTTGATCTCATCAGCAAACGTTCATTGCTGCTGCCTCTGTTGATCAATACAGGCAACTCTCTCTGAACAGGGACTGACTGAGCCTCACTTCACTTCCATATAATATGTACCCTACTTTGGGCTTGTGCCTAGACTTGAACTGCGAAAAAAGGAAAATCAACAAAGAATTTATGATCTCATGAACCTTGAGAGCAGAGGCCCTTGAGCATCCTGTGAATGACAGCAGTACTCTCAAGCCTGGATCCCAGCCTGAGTTCTCAATCCAAGAGGACGGAGCGATGTTTGGAATTACATAGCGAGGAATCTAAACTAAACCAGGTGTCTTCCCCCTTCTGCCAAAAAGAGAGTTTGACACATACTAGCTTATAAATAGATAGTTCTGCCAGATCAAACAATGATATATTACACTGACCACTCAAACAGCCCAGCAATGAAGCAATTTTCACAAGGATGCGATCCTTTTTTTCCTTACTTTTTAAAATTGGAAATAATAAACAGATTGGTTTGTGTTATCCTGAAAAATGTACTAAAGGGGAAGGTCTGGGAAGAAAAATCTGACGAGTCAGAGGTCACAAAAGTTTCAGTTCAAGCTTGTTCGTATTAGAGTGAAGTAAATTATTGCTGAAAACTTCTTTCAAAGAGTTCCTTTTTGATTGGGTCTTCGGTTTAAGATGAGCAAACGCTTTAAATGTGAGCTCTTTCCATTGTTTGGGAGCACTAAAGCGTGGGCTGAAGAGAAAAGCAGAGACCATAGGTCATTCCCAGGTGGAGAAGAAATGCTATGCAGTGATTTCTTCCAACCACAGAATACCCTTTAGCTGGCTGCGACTGCATACATCATCTGTCCGTGCACAGGCACCTAAACAAGGACTTCTCAGCACCATACAAGGTTTTTCCTTCTTGTCCAGGTATAACTCAGCTGGCACTTGGGAAAATCAGACTGGCTAATGCAATGCTGACATGACTGACTACAGCACAACCTGACAGAGGTGAGATACTCTGGGAGCATAAGTATTTTCTGGGCTTTAACTCCCTTTCCTGGAACTATTTGCCATTTAATTCTCATTTTGTGCTTTCAAAACTGAGACTGTTCTGATCATGATGAGCAGTGCCTCAGGACAAAGAAGATTTTGAGCAGAGATGTGATGTAGGTCAGTGTAGCTGCACCTAAGCACAGGACCAAAGGGTATCTTGCATCTATGTGTCTGCGGCAAACTACTCAGTGCAAATAATTCATCAAGAAACCTCTTTTTCCCAATAGGCCCTGGAGAGATGCCTGAACATGGTAATAAGGAGGTGATCAGGGAACCAGCCATGCTCAAGTATCTCCAGTTCATCTAAACCTCCTCCCCACATTTAATGTCTTTGGGACCCTTCCAGTCATGTCTTTCCCTTCTGACAATCTTCCAGCTCCCTGGGACTTTCTGGCCCTTGTCAGGATCTTCCTCTGTCTCCTCCTCCTCCTAGGACACTCATCATAGAATCATAGAACCATAGAATAGTTCGGGTTGGAAAGGACTTTAAGATCATCCAGTTCCAACCCCCCTGACATAAGCAGGGACACCTCACACTAAACCATGTCACCCAAGGCTTCATCCAACCTGGCCTTGAACACTGCCAGGGATGGAGCACTCACACTCCCTGGCCAACCCATTCCAGTGCCTCACCACCCTCACAGCCAAGAATTTCTTCCTTAGATCCAATCTAAACCTCCCCTGTTTTAGTGTGAACCCATTCCCCCTTGTCCTGTCACTACAGTCCCTAATGAAGAGCCCCTCCCCAGCATCCCTATAGGCCCCTTCAGATACTGGAAGGCTGCTAGGAGGTCTCCATCCCATCCTGCTTCTGCTGGGAGGTTCCTGGTGGAGGCCACTGGTGATGGTGTGTGGTTCAGCCTGTCAGTGGGTCATGCTGCTGTCAGCTGTGCCTCTGCCAGGCTCAGAGACCGACCCACTGGATCCTTTCAGACAAGGATTTATCCAACACAGCAGCCTCCGCTCTCCCCCAGTGGCCGTTTCGAGCAAAGGCCTGTGCTCTAACACACAGCACACGCTTTTCCAGGCTCCACCACAGCATCAGGCTTAATGAAACACTTAATTGTCAGACCTCAAACCTCAGGCAAGACAAATGGATGTCCTGCATCAGAGCCTGCCTGTATAATCCTTCCTCTGCCGAACACTTGTTCCCGTGGACAGGTAGAGCTCACAGGCTGAAAAACAAGGAGGCTACATGAAGCATGCCTACTGATAGGAGCGGGGCCATGCTGGTAACTTGTTCTGCCAGCGTAATAAAAGCTTGGTTAAAGGATCCAAATAGCTGCTTGGCATCTGAGAAGCAAGAAACTAAGTCAGAGGCTGGAGACCTAAGCATTAGTCCAGGAGTTAAGAATAGGAAATCCTGAAATCATTGCACTCATTGACTGAAGTAGTCTCACCAAGAACAAAGATATGGCTGGAAGAGAAGAGTTTGGCATGACTGGACACAAGCAAAGCATGCAGATGAGAAGATACTACGGAAACCACAGCTCTTGTCCCTATTTCCACTTGCAGAACAGTCCACCAGCAGCCCTCTCCCAGCACTCAGGCATGGGACCAGACAGGCAGCACTCTAAATTCTTAGTTACCAGAAAAAGTTGCATATTCTGGCCTGCAGAACAAGCATTTCAAACCATGGTAACAGAATGCAGATTCACTGCATCCATGTCACACAGAAGCACAGTGGGGTTTGCAGTGCTGACCATTGGCTTTGTACTGAGCGTGATTCACTCAGATGCACATGGCTTCTCCCTCCCAGCCTGCCAGCCACAAACACTCCTCAGCTTTCTTTTCCATGACAAACATGCAGAACAAGAGCAAGAGAGCTTAGGGCTGTCACCACTGTCTGTATAAACCTCTTTGGGAGCTGGGAGTTTGTGAGGTGGAAGGTTTTCAGCCCTGAGCTGCTGTTATCTGAAATGGATTGGATGGTGCTCTGAGGTTTCTTATCAACTCTGTAAAACCAGTAACACACAACAGTTCTGGTTAGAAAAACTCTTTCAGGGTGGAGTGAACAACAAGAAACCATTGCTGGAGAGTATCTGGTGTTGATCACAAGGAGAATAAGTACTGTTTGCCCAGAGAAAATAAGATTTTTCCACTAACCTCTTCTTCTGCTTTCTCAGCAGATTTTTCTGTTTTCTCTAGTCTGCAGCCCTTCTCTAGCCAGTGAATTCAATATCTTGTGAGATCGAGAGAGAACAAAGTGAGCATTAGACAGACAAACAAGGAAGGGGTCAATTACTGTATTAAAATCCCCAAGTGCATTGTTTTAGCACAAATTTCACATTTGCTTGAGCATGCTTTTAAGTGATTCCTTATTTTATACCTTATAAATAGGCGCCAGATGCCAGAGAGAATGATCGAAATTGCAGTGAAACTTGAGATCAAATAAGGTTTGCCCTGACCTAAACCAACTTCAGAAATCTCATACACGCTTTTCCCCGCAAAGATTTAGCAACAACAACAACAAAGCCTTTCTAATCTGTCACCTTAAGAAGCTGATAAGGAGAAACGTGTGCAGAAGCTGCCAAATCTCAAAGACTTTGTCACTCCCGGTTACTCCCCTCATTGAGGCACTAAAGGACTGGAATTATTCTTGTCTTAAAACCAGGAGTTGGCTTTCTTTTCCCAAATCCAAACATCCAACAGCTGTAAAAATGGCATCCAAGTCAAGTGCTGACTCTGCCAGTTTTGCAGTGTTCCCGCTCACATCCATCTGCCTCCTCCTGCCACGCTGCAGCACATCAGCAGCACGGTAAGGAGGTAGGGCAGATATTGGCTTGCAATCCATGTGTGAGGGCCAGTAGCCAAGTGATTCCACTTGACAAGCTGGCCACAGACCCACCTTTCATGTCTAATCACGGGGAGAATTAGGAAACTCTGTGAATTAAGTAATTCTACAACTGAGGTTCTTGAAACCTTTTTTCAGTTTTAATTAGAAGCACTTTTATTTCTCTCCTTTTCAAGCCCTCCTGGAACGAGTTAGTTGGGTCAAAGAACAGCACGTTCTATACACGTAAGATCACGTTCAGTTACTGCCTCTATTTATGAAGGATCTGGCTGCCTGCAGTGTGGCTAAAGTATTCTTTTACCACCACGTGAACTGAAGAGAGACTGTAAGTCTTTCATTAGACACTGCTTTCTAAGAAACAGTCCTTTTAGATAGGACCTGGTACCTCACATCAACTTCAGGCTCTCCCAAAGAGTATTCTTAACTATATTTTTAACAGTTTGGGATGGTGGAACTAATCTTCTGCTCTAGCAGAGCGCCGTCATGAAGCCCAGGGAGCTGAGCCAGCCCAAGCGAGGCCTACACAGCCTTCTGGAAGGTTTAATCACCGCTGTCATGCTGTAAAGCAAAGAGCCACTGGTTTCTCCTCTCTAGAGTGTCCTAGGAGTTCCTTCATCCCACACCTTGGACTGATAAAATGTTCTTTTCAGAGTTTTCCACTTGTGTGATGGGAACTGTGCACCTCTTCATAGCCCACTACTTATAAACTTTGACGTGAACGTGCCAGCCTCTGCTGCCTTTTCATCCCAGCACTAGTTACTGCCAGCACACAGAGCTAATGCTCACAGGGGCCAGTGCCTTCAGCTACCCTGAATACACTTCCGTTCAGGACACTCTGCTGGGTGAGCTTGCCATGGATCTTACCAGGATCTCACCTAACTAGGCTTTGTGTGAGATAAAGACATGTGCAGGTCCCATTACACCTACTGGAAGATTTAGTAGGCATTCCAATGTGCAGCACCGGAGGCAGGGAGACCCAATTCTTTCTCCGTGTAGGAATTCCAGACACTTCTGATCTCGGGCTTCTGGAAACATTTGGGCTTGCTCAGAGCCACCATAGCTTCAGCAACATCATAAATATGATTTTATTTGCTCAGGTGTCACTTTAGATTTAGTACCTTCTTTACATGAATAAATGATACAAACAGATATGAAAGACCAGGTTGGATAGGGCTTGGAGCAACCTGGTCTGGTCAAAGCAGGGTTGGAACTAGATGAGCTTTAAGGTCCATTCCAACACAAACCATTCTGTGATTCTAGGAAAGAAATGGATGTTTCCATCATTCGTGTATAAATGTTTTCCACAGGCTGAACCAAAGGGTGCCTGCCAGGTTTGCAGAAGTTGGACCAGTTTGGCCGATCATAGAGACATCTTCCAACTACAAAGCACCTTAAAGGACCAGAGCCACCAGTGATTGGGTAAGCATCCACCTAACCCTTACAGCCGTAAAGAAAAGCTGAAGCTTGCATTTGGTTACTCTAAGCTGAGAGAACCAGCAGCAAACCACCATGAGTCTTGTTCCCTTAGGACAATGAGATACAGCTTATTTCCATCAGTCAGGAAAACAGAAAGAAGAAACAGTATATGGGCATCAAACTTAGGATTTCAGTATTGGCCTATGAATGCCCTGACAGGAATCTCTCCTCTCTGTTAGGGAAAATGGCAATTGAAGAGAAGCAGCAAAGAGATGTTAGAAAAAAATGGGAATGGCTGTATCACAAAGCTCCGACACAGAAATGTGTGATTGCAGTGTAACAAACTACCACATGCACACTTGGGTCCCTGGGGCCTTTTCTTTAATCTAATATGGGGAAGCTTTCTCACAAATCACAACACTAAATCTAACTTATTTATTGTGGGTTGCGACAGGGTCAGGATACACCAACAGCAAGTTATTACTGGGCAGCTGAGAGATGCCTGCTTGTGCGTCAAACCCTTTAGATCAGAAGCTGAGCTGAGGCCTGCTCCTTTTAAGTCAACAGAACTTCTCTGAGATCTTTCACTATGTCCCAGCTAACACTGCTCTTTATGGCAACCTTTAACTATGAAACACCAGCACTCGTCTAAGTTAGACTCCTGGCTTTATACTGATTTCGAGATAACACAGGCCTTTGAGAAGCCTGTTCCGCACTTTGCCATACACTTGGAGAGTGCAGAAGTATAGGGAGTAAGTTTGGAAAGTCACTTGTGTGATCTCTCACGAAGATTCCAAGGCACTATTCAATAATCCAGCCTTTTGGAAATGTTTGCATGCTGCCTACAGGACACGCTTTATCCTTTCGCTATAAATAGGAAAAGTTGTTTGCATCAAAGCTGGATAGGTTGGAAACTTTCCTCTTTCTACACATAATACATAACAGAACAACTTCCGGAGCTGAAGTTGCTGAAAGCCAAACCCTGTCAGTGGGAGCTTTGCCATTTGTTTCAGTAAAACCCCAGTGTGGCCTTACAAGAACAGAATACACTTTATAACTGCAAGTTAAGTTCAGTGTTGTTGCATACAAGATTCTCTCTGTGACTGTCAGCACAGGCAAATCATGCCCTCTGCTGCATCTCTCTTGTTTGTATTCTATATGGAAGTCCTTCAGGCCATGCTGCCTTTCTGGCTGGGTGGTGGGCTGTTTGTCATCAAGTGCAAGTGATGAATTTACCACTTGATCTCAACAAGCATTTGAATTCCACCCCTTCTTAAAAAGACCTCATTATTCTCCTGCTTAGATTTTGGAGAGGACCTCACAGGATCATAGAATCATAGATTAGTTAGGATTGGAAGGGACCTTAACATCATCCAGTTCCAACCTCTCTGCCATAAGCAGGGACACCTCACACTAAACCATGGCACCCAAGGCTCCGTCCAACCTGGCCTTGAACACTGCCAGGGATGGAGCACTCACAACCTCCCTGGCCAACCCATTCCAGTGCCTCACCACCCTCACAGCAAAGAATTTCTTCCTTAGATCCAATCTAAACCTCTCCTGTTTCAGTTTGAACCCGTTACCCCTTGTCCTGTCACTACAGTCCCTAATGAAGAGTCCCTCCCCACCATCCCTATAGGCCCCCTTCAGACACTGGAAGGCTGCTAGGAGGTCTCCACACAGCCTTCTCTTCCCCAGGCTGAACAGCCCCAACTCTCTCATAGCATCATAGAATGGTTTGGGTTGGAAAGGACCTCAAGATCATCCAGTTCCGAGCCCTGACATGGGCAGAGATGCCTCACACTAGACCATGTCACTCAAGGCTCTATCCAACCTGGCCTGATCAAATTTTTCCACCACTTTGATGGCTATTAATGATTTGCACCATCAGAACCTGAGTTTAACACAAAAAATGTCCTTGGATGACCCACCAAGGAATGCTCATCACTATATATACAGCTCTTAACCCAACACTAATATCTCTGTTACCCAGAATCTGGCATTTTGCTCCATTGTGTACAAACCTTTGGACTCTCTGGAACTGACCATTTAACTTCAAAGTTCAGGCTCATTGAGTCCCACTGAGCCACCCATGTGTTTACTTATAGGAAGTATGTCCCATATCCTGTTTTATGGGATGTTTATAAACACTCTTGGGATGCTCACTGCATCTCCACAGCTAAGACAAAACATCTTAAGTTGAAGTCTTACCTGGGGTGACACACTGGGATTTGGGAGCCAGAGGACACATCATAGCAGATCTGCAGATGCACTTTAAATTACCTGATGCCCCAAATATTGCAGTTCTGGTAAGGATTTTGCTACCTTCTTAACCTCCACTATACCACAACTGGAAACTCTCCTCTTTCTACATATAATACATAACAGAATAACCAAGTTGGTCCACCTGAAGTCACTTCCAATCTATCTGCAGCCACAGCACAACCATTGCTGCTGCCACATCTTGCTATGATTGGATTACCCAAGACTATAACCCTGATGCAAATCAGCTACTGCAAATAAAATTCATTCTCTGGTTAGCCACAGAACCCCACTGGTATTTGTAACTAAGGCCACTGTAGACATTAGCAAGTAGGCAGGTTCCCGTGGCAGCTGCTTGATGAAGGGCAGCAGAATAGTCTTTGCTCCCTGTGGCTGAATTTGCCTGTGTGGAGCCCTGGAAAGCCAGGCTGGTTGGGAAAAGCTAGGATAAAGGCATAATGTCATGGCATTTTGAAAGAGGAGGGGGGAATAGGGGTCTGAATAGCCAGAGGCAAGGAAGCTGCAGCACTCAGATGAGCGAATGAATCCTGGACCAAAGTAACCACCCAGAACAGTTGTTAATACTCCAACACACATCAGAGACAAGCATTCCAACATGAAATGCTGCTCACAAAAATATGCAAATGAGCTGACTAATGAAAAGAAGGGGGTTGAAACCTGATGGTGGCGGAAGGGAAGGAGAGGTTGTATATCTTGTTCTTCCTGCCCAGACCTGCCGATGCAGCTGGATTCTGACTCGCAGCATCATCACTTTTCCAGTCTTGGCCTCCTGAACCTGCCAGCAGCCCCTTGCAGTGACCTGCCAAACCTTTGCTATCCAAACTTTTCTTCCTTTGAACAGCCTGATAAGGGGCCAATCTGTGCAGTAGCTTCTCACTCTGCCCGGAAGGGAGAATACAATGAGGCCTATAAAGTCAATTGCACTTGTTACCTGAGGCAGCGTTTGAACTCTTCCTGAGAGGCTGGAATGCCCCCTTCCACTTAACAGAACAAAGGGCAGCCAACCTGCAGGGGTTTCAATCTGAAAGTTAAACATGAGTGTGATTAATGTGTGGCTTTGAATTTCATGTATTATTGAACTGTATACATTACTCCAGGCTTGGAGGTTTTTCCCCTTTTATACAGCAACACAAATGTATGTTCTGTTTGGGAGGGGTGCAGAGTAGAGAACACCAGGCAAAAGTATTTCCATATGTATTCCCCAAATTCTCTGCTTGAAGGACTTGAGCAAGCCGGGATTTATACGGTATTCCACTGACCCTGAAAAGACCAACTTGAAACAGATTTAGGGAAGATGCACTGGAGCTCATTGCAATTGAAACACTGGATACTTATTTGACAGCCTCCAGGAATCTTTCCAGATCCACCCTTTCCTGTGAATCTGCTAAAGCTCCAGAAGAGTATCAGAGTTAAGCTAATGTGCAGGATGCTGGGTTTGAGGAGATGGGTTGCTCCTGGTAAGAGTCATAAAAATCATCATCTCTTGTAACCAGCGCTCTGACTCAAAAGACTGAGTCCTTGATCCCATTTAAGTCCTAATCATCTGATAGGAGCCACAAAGCTGGACCACACCACTCTTGTAGGATCCTGCTGGCTTCAGCGAATTCTGCATGACCAGACGAGTATCCTGGCTTTTACTACTGAAGAAACCTTCAACAGTTAATTAACCCCATTCATTACATACAAGAGGCAACTGTAAAGTGCACCTGCACACCCCCAGTCAGGACCTCTTCATTCTCTGTATGGATTTGGGCACATCTTCTGACTTTACCTCAACATAACACAAGACTAACAAAGGTGATGAGAAATATTTGAGGGATTTATCTTAGGGAATAGGGGTTTCCCTGGAGAAATCTTAGAGTGTAAAATATATATATTATATAACACATGTATATATAACGAAGAAGTTCTTCCCTGTGAGGGTGCTGAGGCGCTGGCACAGGGTGCCCACAGAAGCCATGCCTGCCCCATCCCTGGCAGTGTTCAAGGCCAGGTTGCACACAGGGGCTTGGAGCAAGCTGCTCCAGTGGAAGGTATCCCTGCCTGTGGCAGGGGATTGGAACTGGGTGAGCTTTAAAGTCCCTTCCAACCCAAGCCATTCTATGGTTCTATGATTCTATGGAATGGCTGGTAGAATCATAGAATCATAGAATAGTTCAGGTTGGAAAGGACCTTAACATCATCCAGTTCCAACCCCCCTGACATAAGCAGGGACACCTCACACTAAACCATGTCACAAAAGGCTCCATCCAACCTGGCCTTGAACACTGCCAGGGATGGAGCACTCACAACCTCCCTGGCCAACCCATTCCAGTGCCTCACCACCCTCACAGCAAAGAATTTCTTCCTTAGATCCAATCTAAACCTCCCCTGTTTCAGTTTGAACCCATTACCCCTTGTCTGTCACTACAGTCCCTAATGAAGAGTCCCTCCCCACCATCCCTAGAGGCCCCCTTCAGATACTGGAAGGCTGCTCGGAGGTCTCCACGCAGCTTTCTCTTCCCCAGGCTGAGCAGCCCCAACTCTCTCAGCCTGTCTTCGTATGGGAGATGCTCCAGTCCCTGATCATCCTCGTGGCCTCCTCTGGACTTGTTCCAACAGCTCCATGTCCTTTTTATGTTGAGGACACCAGAACTGCACACAATGCTCCAAGTGAGGTCTCACATCTGATATGCACTACCTGCTTTTCTGTAGCAATGGATCTCCTCCTGCAAGTCCTGTGCATTTTCACCCATTCATCAGCCTTCTGCTGTGCAAGGTGGAGTTCTCATTCCCTTAGTGATTCTGTATAAACTGAACATGTCTGCATAAATGATGAAACTACACAGCTCAGTGCCCTGACACTGAACTCTATGTAACAATATTGATCTCCTGAGAAGCACCTTCAGCTTTGCCTCCAAGACAAGATGCTGATTTCCCTCCCACTATCTAACTCAGACAGTTAGCACTGAATACATGCAGTGTAATCGCAGGCCCCAGGGTGATGAGTTTATTGAGAATATCCTTCAATATGCAGCCAGACCTGCAGAGAGCTATTTGAATTTTCATAAGTCCACTGGGAGGAAAGATTTGCATTTATATCATATACCAGCACTCAGCTTGCTACAGTCAATTCTACAAGGACCACTATTAAAAGTCCACTGTTGTGGCTGGACAGGCATGAACTGGAAGAAATGAGAGATGATATAAAGAGTTCCCCTTTTCCGAAGCTCAAATCTAGATGGCTGCTCATAATTTTCCATGTTAATTTGCATCTGGAACTTCATTTGCTTGTGGAATGGAGCATGGCTATCACAGAAAGAGAGCTCTGTCTCCAGAAATAGTTTCTGGCTCAGAAAGATGATTGACCTTTGTTCCGGACAGGAAGATGAACTCTGTTGTCTTTGGACACCTTTGAATCCTTGTCTCCTATGCTTTAGTCATTACTAGCCCTATGAATAAAGATATGAATATAGGTTTATCCTAAAAGCACTAATAACTTCCCTGTCTTGCCAAGCTTACTACAGAGTAATGCTTCTTTAAATCTGTACTTCCAATCAAAAGGTTCAGACAGTGGATATGGGAATTGTAGCAGTGACTCAGACCTGATATATATGTCCAGCACTAATTTTGCTGGAGTCTTCCTGAAATATATGACCACTTAGGACCTTTTAGGAGCAGGGAAGCCCAGATTATCATCTCATTGATCCATGGCCTAAGATCAGCTCTGCAGCTTCCTCCTCAGCCTGAAATCTGGCAGATGCTAAGCACTTTCATGGAGCTTACAGACTCCAACAGAAGCTCCAATCTCTTAACCGCAATGCCTAAACCTGCTGTATCTCCAGCTCACCTGGGGCAGTACAGATGCAAACTAGACAAAGCATGACAATTTCTGTCAAGTGGGTTAAACATGGTGCTTATCCTACTATACAATTTATGCTTGGTCCAGAAGGACAAGCTTTGGGCAAGGGACTGAACAAAAACGCTCTTAGAGATGTGTGACCCTCACTCTGTCCATAGAGCACTTATCAATGTACAAAACTGTAAAATACAGTTTGGTTCAGCCCCCAGAAGCCAAAACAATCCCTCCAACTCCTCTGCAAAATGATGCTTGCAACCCTCACATACTGCTCCCGAGCACAGTTTGATGGAGACCTCTGTATCACTTTGGTTGTTGTCTGTCAGCAAGAAGGCCTGACCTGCATCTGAACTCATTCCAGGGATGTTTCAGTACCTCTGCAGTTTCCCAGTGAGCCCAAGTCCTTGGTTAGGCCACCCCTGTCCTGTGCAAGCTGAACCAACTCTCCCATTTTTAATTTGGCATGGCTGGTCTCCTAATTAAACACGAGGGAAAACGAGGAAGTCTGACAAGCCCCATGGTGTGGCCTCTCTTTCTGCATGCCCATGTGGCTCCATTCTTGGAGGCTGACCCAGGGCACAGCTCTGCTCTTCTGCATATAATTTCCAATGGAAGTGGGGTGTTTTTTGTCTTTCTGTAGATTTATTCAGATTCCAAACTTCAAATTCATCAGAAGTGTCATGGACCATTTGCAGGATGGGAAGATCTGGTGGGTCCAATCAGTGTGGGTGTCACAAACAATTACCCACTGCAGAATGATCCCAATTAGTGAACACGCTGCTAAGAGGCCACCTCCCCAAGGAGGATGATTGCCTGTGACAGGGGGGGTTCAGGCTGTCTGCTGGCAAACTGGAGCTCAAGCTTTTGTGGGCTGGCTTCTGGCAAATTCCTTGTTAACCCTACAAAAGAATCTACACATGAATAATTAGAGATAGATTGGAAGAGAAATTTAAAGTACATTTAGCTTTGTCACCCAAAGCCTTTCTAATGAGACCTACTTCTCATCTGGAACAGAATGGAAACTCTATTCCCTGTCTTGGCTTGGATGAGGCACTCTGGGGTTTGATGCTTCGCTCTAGGCTTTTAGAACTAAATAAAGATTTCAGTATAAACACTCCCTTCCACCTTCTCCTTTTTCTCTCCTTTTCTGCTGGTGCAAAACTCGTCAAGAATTGCCTGAAGGACAAAGCTCAGTGAGTGTTTACTCACTGCTTACTCCGTGTTTACCACATGCTGCCCTTTCTGCTGTATGCCCCTGTCTAAAAAGAACAACCTTTAACAATCCCAGAGCTACTTTTAAGAAATGAAATAACAAAGACAAGAGGAAATGGAGATACAAAACTAAGCAAGTTGTCTTAAAGGAAGCTTCTGACCACTCAGTTCTGTCCCAAAGTGGATGGGGGAGTCATTAGCCACTCTTCTTCACCCTGATTTACCAGATCAAAAGAGAGCAAGCACAGATTTGGTGTAACCCAGGAATAATGCCACCACAAGTAAAGGAGCTGCAGAAAAACTGAAGAGAGGAAGAACAGAACTCTGCTTGCCACCACGTGCACTCAGCCATAACACAAGATAGGCCAGAAGACAACTGGCTGTAGCTAAAATTCAATGCCAGCAGCTCAGAAGTTTGAAGCTGCACTACAAGATCATGCTATGAACTACCAATTGCTTGGATCAGAAGATTTCAGCTGAATGGCTTTCACACTGATAGCCTTTCATATGAGCATTACTATATGCAAAGGTTGTAGCTTGACCAGCTTTGTGCAACCTTTGACTAGCCATCACTTTAAATGCTGCAATGCCCAAGTCCCTGTTTGACACTGCTATCGGCAGATGCTCCAAAAGACTAAACTGCCTAAATGTCACAGAAAGCAATATAAAAAGCCATACCTCAAGCAAAACGTACCAAACAGTAGCAGTTTAGTTGTAATTTCCTCACTGGTGGCTATCAAAAGGGCCCAAGCAGCATTTGGTACAAACTGTGGCAATCAGATGAGGAAACCCTGCATCCTTCTCCAGTCCCAGAAAGAGCCAAGCACACTGATGCCGGATTGTTTCAGGTTGAGCCCTTCCATTCTCACAACGCTCACTGGGTTCTACAGTGCTGCAGATGATGCAGGACAGAGAACAATCAAGTACTCCTGTTCTCCAACCAAGTGGTCAGAATTTGTAAGTTGAATGAAGAAACACACTGTTGAGGCACACAGCTTCCTTCCTGAACTGGCCACAGTACATAAATGACCTGCATGCACGCATCTCTCCAAGGATAGGCTGTGAGTATGGACTATGCCTTAATGGTGAAGGCAGCAGAACTGGACTCCCTGGATTGCAAGTGGGCAGTTTCTGAAAGAACATCTCATACTGAGCCACAACTGATTGACTTAGACAGTATTCACCTCTTCTCCACAGCAGAGTAATCCCTTCTGTGGGACTGTTGGGTGAAATCTCATGACCTGCCTGTAGTGAAATCTCAGCCATAATCCACAGTTCAGCTATACAGAGGTAGGAACTGAGCTCCTCAAGGCTGCCTCCCAGCCAGCAGCCTTGCTCCCACAGAACAGGCTTTAGTGCCATATTCCATTTCCTTTCCAGTGTGTCAAGTCCTCCCATACTGCTCAGTAACACTCCCACACCTCTGTAATCTTGGCAGGCTCCTGTACAACCTTCCTCCTTCTCCTCTGACCTGGGGTAAGCAGACTCTCTTCTTTAATATGTTGGGGGAAATAGATTCTTCTAACTTACCCCCTTCCCACTGCTGCTCTCCCTAGCTTGCAGTCTGGCCCAGCAACCTGACTTCAGTTACTTTGTGGTTGGTCTATCACACAGGCATGCTGCTCACTTTGCTGTCTCTCACATAAAAGCTTTCAGGGTTCCTCCTTCCTAACGAATTTTGCTTCGGATGTTTTTCTCAGATACAAAAACTTCTTTTCCTCCTCTTAAGTTTCATTGTTTTCATTACTTTTATCTCACCAAAATTAACAAACTTCCTGGTTTCTGCTTCATGGAGAAAGTACTCAGCAGTATCTGCAAAACATCACACCTAAAACCATCATGAAAACGTTCTTTGCTGCTCTGCTGATGCACAGGAGGAGCCCTCTGTAAAAAGGACGAATCCATAGCTTTCATCAGTCCCATCAGCTGAAAATCTGCATGGTCAGAGCCACGGCTCATTTGTCATCTCTACTAATCCACACGACTGAGTTCCTATCTGAAACAAGCCAAACAACTTTGGAGGGAGGGCAGGATCTCCTAAGACCCTGTATCAAATGCCCTACTAGGCTCCAACGGCAATATATATAACACAATCCCTTTGTCCAATAATTTGCCTTTGCATGATTGAGGATGAAATTGCCCAACTCTTCCCTGCCTGCCTTTCCCTCAAGCACAATACCCTGTGGTTTGGAGCAATTTAAAACTTAGCTCAAGAATTTGTCTCACTTTTCTCCCATCCTGGTGGTCCACACTAAATTCCAACTCTTTCTCCTTTGCTTTCTTATTCCTTCCTTCCTGGCATCCTGCATCCAAAGTTTCACCATTCTTTTGGTTCACCTTCAAACTGCAAAGCCAAAATATGAAAGAAGATCTCCAGTAGGACCAACTCTGTTTACACAAATCTTAACAGTGACACTATTCCTTTCCTATCCACCTCCCTCTTCCCAAAGGAGGTTAAGAAAGACTCTGAATTCCTGTCTCACTTGAAAAGACTGCTCAGCCCTCTGGGAAGGGGTATGGACACTGTGAGTTTGGGAGAAAAATCACACTGGCTTTCTCCCAGGTGAAAGGCTTTGCACATCAAGCTGAAGACAAAGAATCTGGCCCTACTTTAAAGAGGAGGGACATAGTTCTATTTCTACCAGGGACATTGTGTGAGTAACTCCTGAAGCCAAAGGATTTTGCCCTCAAATATGCAAGGGCAGAAACTGGGAGCCTTTATTCCAGCTGATAGAACAAGCACCCTCCAGCTGTAAGAAACCAGCTCTGAACACTGGGATAAAGCTGGAGCCACTGGAAGTGCCCTTGCAGCCACAAATAGACTTTTGACCTGAAATTCAACCAGGAATTATCATTGCAACCACTGCTGATGCCAGAGACATTCATTCCCTGCCTATCCATTCTGTTTGGCTTCCAGATCCCAGTGGCCCTCCTCAGGACAGCCACACATCTATGTGAAAGCACTTGGCTTCTGTGGATGCCATGAATTTTCTGCGTTCCCTACTAGACACACTGGCTAAGTAAGTCTTGATTTAGCTACACTAATCTCTGCTGCCCATTCCCACAGACAGAACTGTTTATTTTATAGACTCTGATCTCAAATGGCTGGTAATAAACTGCGTCAGAACATGGGCACTGACCAATCTGCTGCCCAGCAAACACATATAAGCTCAGCCAACTCCAGAACTGCAGTAAAAGCCAAGCCTGCCCCGGTCACCCCAGGCTGCCAAGCTAGCTGCTCTGGGCTGGTGTATCACAGGCAAGGAAAGCCTGGCCTGTCAATGTGATGATGACCATGTAATTGCACCCTCAGAAGGACAGCAGACCCTAAGTGCTTTCGCTGCAGATCCAATATAAGCTACACAACCAAACAGGAGACACTTCACAGTGGGATGTTCCTGAACTATAACAGAGCACCAGCTCTTTGGCCTAAGAGGGGAGTAGCCCATACACGTAGCTGGAGCTACTCAAGGCACTTCCTCACAGGGAAAGCGCACTGACAAGCTGACATACTGCATAGATCAACTTGAGAAATGGGAATGTTCTGGCAGAGCCTGCTTTCTGGCCAGAGGACTCAGACGAATGTCTCAGTTGGCCTTGAAGTGTTTCACTGCCAATGACCACCACATACATGTATGTATGGGTCAGGTTTTACAGCAGTGCTCCTGGCACTTCCAGAGCTGACAGATTCACCAAGCCTCACGTGAAGACAGCCAGCACTTCACCATGTGGTCACTGTGCCTCCTGCAGCAGCAGCTCCCTGACCACACCATCCTGAGACCTTTGGGACTCTGCTGTGGGACCATGGTCTCATTTCTGCCCACTCAACCAGGACATAGTTTTCTGTGGTTTCATGAACCTACATCAGGAGGGCAGGGACAAGCATAAAGCCTGCCACTACCAAGGAAAGCTGCCAGCATGGTTTGAAGCAGCAGAGAGCTTGTACTGGACCAGCATGTTCTCTCGTATGGCTGCAGGGTTTTGGATCCATTCCTAACAGCCCTCAAGACAGTTTTACGGTATCATCAGGGTGAGGACTTTGCTTGAACTCTTTTAGTTTAAGCCTTGATTTAAGCTAATACATAATTCATAATGGGGATGATAACAGATGGCAACTTGTTAAGCCACAGGAACTCAATCAGTTGTGATCACATGACAACACCCTAAATAATTTAAGTCATATACTGCAAGAGCTCTTTTTCCCCACGTTACAAAGAGACACCAATGCCACACTGTGGGAGTCATCTCGCAAAGCAGGTGTCACCGAGTCCCCTTGTCTGCAAAGGGAGAAACTGAGGCACAAGAGCCAGTGACTGCCATGTGCTTGCTCCATGAAAGCAGGTCACTGGTGTCCTGTGCCTCTGCACCAGATCCTAGCTGTGAGGCCCTGGTCTCTCCTTCTGCACATGCACACATATAGTGCATGTTGACAAAGAGATTTCCAAGATGTAAATTCAGACAAAAAGCATTACTTATAAAAGCGGTGAGGGCTGCCTGTCCTCCACAGCATAGCTGCTAATTCCAAGCCGAGCCTCCAGAGAAGTTTATCACCAGACCTATTAGCAGCTATATGATTCAACCAGGATAAAGGAGTGTTTCAATCCATAAGGAAATTTACGGAAATCAGTGGATTTGAAAACTAGAATCACATCCCAGCCTTCCAGTGGCAAAAGCCCACCCTTGCTCCTGGTTTACCCTGCTATACCAGATAGGCTGCAGGGCAGGGAGCGTGCATTCAGACCAATTCTGACTCCCAGTTTTCATACTCAGAAATGCAGCCAAATTGCCAATAGGAAACAAGAATCTTCCTAAAAATTGGAGCAGTCCAAGCTATTGTACCCTGAAACATTAAACCCAACTCAAGAATTCCTAATACTGGGTCAAAAAAGTCAGAGCTATATGTGATGCAAAAGTGATGACCCAACACAAATTCACTTGTTCACCTTTGCTGCTGCAGGCTCTATGTTAGATCAGGACTTTGCTGTCTCCCTGAAGCAAAAGTCAAAGGATAAAGGCATCTCATCTGCTCTGGATAACTCATCACAAGTGCAAGCTCATCCACTTCTGCCACAAATCCCATTTGTTCTTGGGTATGACATGGCAATAAAATGTCAATCCCCCATCCTCACATCAGGGTATCTCTTTCTTCTTCAGCTGCTTGAGGAAACTACCTTTCCAACACATCACCTAAACCTCAGTGACATAAAGACCCCTCAGTGTCTCTATGAGAACAAGGAGGCCCTGGCAATCTCCTCAGCCACTTCAGGAAGCAGTGTGGGATGGAGGGGAGCAGGGTTTTCTCTTAGGTTTCAGCACCTTCCTTTTCTTCCCAGGCTGCCACATGCACATGAAATCTGGGGCTGCGCAGGCAAGTTTAAATCCCAGTGAGCAAAATTCATTCTTGCAACCATGAGTGAACAGTTCCAGACAAAGCTCAGGGTTGCTCCTCTATTCCCCCATTCCATGGCTGGCTACATGAGAGCCAGCACAGCCGAGCTGCTCTCCCTGGGGTGAGGTGCCAAAAGGAACTTCTCCCCACAGCGATGAGCACTGTGGCTCTACCTTACCTCGAGCCCAGGCACAGCGATCAGCCCTGAGGAGAGGCCCTTTCCACACACAGGTTACTCAGCTTGTTGTCCTCAGGAGCAAACCTGCAGGAACCCACATCACTCACATGCCCACCTGCTCAGGCTCCTTACGTAATGCCTCTTTCCATCTGAAAAAGCAACCTGACAACTTCTCTTTATTTATTTCAAGCAAGTAATGACATGTCTTTCTTATTGCACAAACCATCAAGGCACCAGCTTCAAAAGCAATGAACCTTACATTTCAGGCTTATTACAAGGAATCAAATTATAGGACTTTAACACAGGCAACTGGAGTGGTCTGAACTCAGACTGAACTTAATCTTCTAAACAGGCCCAAACCCAAATCTCCATTCCAAGTGCTTCCAAACTTCAGGGCAGGTTGTGCCTGGCTTATGTCTCTTGGTCACGAGTATGCCAAGCTCTGCAGCTCCATGGAGGTCCTTGACACGCTCCCAACAAACTGATGTATTGGCTACCTGCCTTTGGGGAGGAGACACAGCACAAAACCCAAGATTCTGCAACATGGTGACCTTGGGTCATAAAACTGCCCGAGGAAAATGAGGAGCCGGGATTGTAGGGAGCAGCTCTAAAGAAAATCAGTGACAGAGCAAGGAGCGCCAAGGACAACGAGCTCAGCAGAGGGAGGGAGGCTGAGCCTGGGAATGCGGGATGGTCAAGCTCAGACACACCGGGCCGGGAGCGGGTCTATAGGCTATCCAACAGTGTCCCCTGGTGGCAGCAGCTAAAGGCCCGCCAGCCGAGTAACAGCCACGTCTTATCCTCTAATTACATGACTAATGTAAGTGGATAAATAACAGTTGCAAAATCATTTTGATCTTGCCTGTAGCTATACGGTCAGGGTATGGTTTTGGTCAAGCTCAAGCGTGAGAACTGCAGAACAAATTGTGTACATGAAGGCACACGCTCCAGCTCTGGACTTGCCCCTGGCTACTTAAGGGCTTGCCCAGGCTGGTCACCCACACCTCGACCTGTACACGCTGATCGCTGAGCAAGGAGGCTGCCACCTGTGCAGCTGGCCAGCAGGAATCCGGGGCTGTCTTCAAAACCTGGCTTCCTGCATTGGAAAAAAAAATCCTTCGGCTGTTTTTCCAGCTTTCCCTTTTCATTTTGGTTTGAAAGGAAATTCTGATTCAAAGGCCCGACCTCAGAAAGGTGTAAATCACTATAAAAACACCAAGTGGAGATTTGGAGTGAACTCGGGGTTGGAGAATGCCTTTCCCTGAGTGAGCCCAGCCAGACAGTACCATCACTGAGCAGGTTCCAGGAGCAGTGAGCCACAGAAAGAAGATGGGGGTGTGGGAACTGAGGCAGGAACTTTCTGCTTTCAGATGGCTGGTTTCTCACCAGGAGTAAGGATATCACAACACAGCCAGCAAGACCACTAATACACGTGAGCATTCACTGCAGGGCAGACTCCCAAAACAAGATGTCACAAAACTCAGAAGCATCACCTGCACCTCCCTGAAAGCAGGGATGCAGGAGCAGACGCAGGGAAGATGTAGTGAGAGAGAAGCCATCTCTTCCCATGAGGGCAAATCCATACTGAATTTATTTCATGGCAAGGTTCCCCTTCCTGGCACCCCAGCTCCTCCCGCCACCATCTGACTTCTGGGGGTCCACAGGCTTGAGGAAACCCATGGGCTGCCAAAGGAAAAGGCAAGCTTAAGAATGGGCATGGGGTTTCTCTCCTGCTCACCAAACCCATGCCAGATGTGTCGTCAGTCTGAGCAGCATAGAGAAACCCTCTTTGGGATGTGCCTGATCATCTCCTCAGCATTATGGGGGCAAATGTCAGCCAAGCTCAGATAGCCAACACATGCTTTTCCACCTAGTGCTGTGGTTTAGCTATCGCAGGAGAAGAAATGCTGGTCCCACAACCAGCTCCATGTCAACCCAATGTCTTCTGCACTTACTGACCCCCAGGATTCAGAAACCCAATTCAGGCACCTCAACCCTGCCTGGTAAGCACTAGGAATAAAAAGATCTATTTCTTGGTGTGGAAACTGGCAAAGGCAAGACAGAGCAGAGACATCATTTGGATGCCACTTCCTCTGAACACTAAGTGCTGTCAGGCTTTACATCTGGAGCTATGAATGCTCTTCAAGGGCAAGCGCAAGCACACACACCCGCTGTGGGGTACTATGGATCAGAAGGGATTTTTTCCCTTTTAAAAGCACAGGTTTCCCTTTTAAAAGAGCGGGTACCCTGTGCTCCAGGACAGTGGGTTTCTAAAACAGAAATGTCTCATCAGGATCTTAGCAAAAGCAACCTGAAAGCAGAGCCCAGAGCCTGAGGCTTTCTCTTGTAACTCGACCCCACTCTCCCCACCTGCTTCCTAGCGAGAGTGCTCCAAGCCCTCCATCAGCCTGCCCAGGCCTTCCCTGGCAGCTTGTGGTTTCAGGCAGTCTCTGGAAGGTGTGTACCAACTCTCCTGCGATGCAGAAACCAAACTCTCCCACTCCCTGTGTAGGTGTTTAAACTTTGACTTTGCCTTGGGCTTGACTCACAATGTGGGCACAGCCTCCAGGGTCTTCCCAGCTGTGGGGAGCCAGAGAGTGACTGTGCAGAGCAGACAGTACTGGTGTAGGACCAAAGCTATAGCCACATAGGGCAAGTTGCAACCCACACGGGAGGCGCACAGCAAGAGGAGGTGACTCTTTGAGTAAGAATCATAGAATCCAAGACTGCTTTGGGTTGGGAAGGACCTTAAAGCTCATCCAGTTCCAACTCCTGCCACAGGCAGGGATCCCTTCCACTGGAGCAGCTTGCTCCAAGTCCCTGTGTCCAACCTGGCCTTGAACACTGCCAGGGATGGGGCAGCCACAGCTTCTCTGGGCCATCACCCTGTGCCAGCGCCTCAGCACCCTCACAGGGAAGAGCTTCTGCCTTATAAGCAATCTAAATCTCCTCTCTTTCAGTTTAAAGCCATTCCCCCTTGTCCTGTCCCTACAGGCCCTCTCCAGATTTGTTGCCTCTTTAAGCACTGAGAGCTGCTGTAAGGTCTCCAAGAGCCTTCTCTTTCTCCAGGCTGAACAAGCCCAGCTCTCAGCCTGTCTCCATAGGTAAGAGAGGTGAGACATTTGGGACCACAGTATCTTTTAGTTTGTTGGGGTATTTTTAGAACTAGCTCTGTGATTCCATGTGTAATTAGATAAAAGGGGAAATACCCATCACCTCAGGCAGCCCTGGGACACTCACTGTTCTGGGATGCTTTGACACAAGCAGATTAAAGTCTTCCACCATGTGTTCAAGAATCACTCAAGCAGATTTCTGCATTTTGCACATCACTTTCTTGCATGCAATGATAAAATCACTCAGAAGTTCTTTTTCCCATAAGTGACTTCATGCAGTGCTGAAGCCCCACCTAAACCCTCTCATGAGGTCCACAGCACACATCAGATTCTCCCTCAAGGCACCAGCAATCGCCCCTTGGCCACTCAGACCCTCAGGAAGGGCAGACTCCTCAGCTCAGATGCAGAATCCACTTGCAGGACCATGAGAGGGCAGTGTGTCCTGCAGATAACAGCCAGCACTCCAGGAGCAGAGGGAAAGAAGCAAGTCTAATTGCAACCACACTGCAGTAGCTTCATTACTTACAGCAGTTACTCGAGTCCTTTGATCAGCCTTAACCAAGCTGGAACCTGAGGTACAGGCCTCAAGGGCAAGTAATTTCTCTCAGCTTCACAAAAACTGGGGGTCTGGCAGAAGAATCATGTTCCCACTGAGGACAGACTGAGAAGGTTGCCTGCTCATCAGCAAATCCACATGTGGAAAGGTAAAAGACAGTTAGATACACTAGAAATCCAGCTGTATTAATCTTGCTGTTCAAGAAACTGCATGCTTTAAAAAGTGAGGTAATTTGCACCTTACAGGAGAGGAATAATGAAAGCAAGTTGGTGTAGCTACTTTAGAAGAATATTTTGAGAAGCATAGAGACTAACTCCCATGTGCCTGGGACTGAACTGCTCCAGGAAAAGCCATTCCTTCCCTGCACATCAGGCTGAATCCACTTCAGACAGGAAGAGCAGAAGCAAGTGAACGCTGAGGCTGAATGCAGCCCAGTGCATGTGCTGTGCACCGGGAGGGGCTGTGCAGCAGGAAAAGTGTCTCTCTGCGTCCTGAAGATGGGAGATCACACTGTAAGAGGCAGAGCTAATGGGGAAACTGATGTTTCTCAGCTCCTGAGCTGCGAACAACTCATCAACACATTTCACAGAATGGCAAATGCCAAAAAGCAGCTTTGATGGCAGCCCCTGCCATGACAATGGCAGCAGCCTCAACACTACAGTTCTCTCCAGTGTGTCTTTATTTCCATTATTCATCATACTAATAGGGATAATTAAAACATGGAATAAGCCCCAGGACACTGACAATTAGTGACCATAGGCCAGGCCTGAAATAGAATCAAGGCTCAGTACTTATAAATCTGTGAAACAGGCTGAGCAAGTTATAAGAACTGAGCACACAACTGGCACCTCTGGTTCCTCATTCTTCCCACAAGCCTGGACCACATCTCAAAGGTTTTCCACACCAGGCTATGGCCTTCTCCTGCCCACACAGCAGCCTGAGCTTTTAACTCACCAGTTTTGCACAGATCACAGTGTGAGAGAGGTTTTAAGGCATAAATAAAACAAGCCCAACCTGGCCACTGGAAGGAATGTGATTCCTCACTATTAAACCACGTTAGGATCAGCATCCTGTGGTCAAAGACTCACGGTGTTAGGGAGATACGGGCTGGACACCATTAGGAGACCAACACCCAGGTAGACACAGCCTTCCATGTACTGCATGACCTAGTGCAGCAAACATGTCCTCCACTCCTCCACACCAGCCAAGGCCCACCCTGGAGTCTTACAGAGGAAACAAGTTGGATCACTGACCTACAGCACCACAGCAGGCATTGACTGCTCTGCAGGCTGCAAGATGGTATGTGCTTGTTACACTGGGGTTTCTGCCCCAATCCTACATGTCAGGAAGGTTTTGCTGGGTCATCTGATAAGCACCATTTCCAGCAGAACCTGCTCAGATACTGATAGTGGTCTTGCCTCCAACACTACTAGGAATTTATCACAGAATCCTAGAATGTTTTGGGTTGGAAGGGACCTTAAAGCCCATCCAGTTCCAACCCCTGCCACAGGCAGGGACCCCTTCCACAGGCAGGGACCCCTTCCACTGGAGCAGCTTGCTCCAAGCCCCTGTGTCCAACCTGGCCTTGAACACTGCCAGGGATGGGGCAGCCACAGCTTCTCTGGGCACCCTGTGCCAGCACCTCAGCACCCTCCCCTTTGTCCCACCATTACATGCCCTTGCAAAATGTCCCTCTTCAGGTAAGGTCCCCTTTAGATATTGGAAGACTGTCACTTACAGTGCTATTTAGCTGATTTTAAGCAAATAGGTTTTAAATTACTGTGTTGTCTCTGCTTTTGACCACGTCACTATAAAAAAAACAACCCTGTAAAACACAAGGTTTTCATTCCTGCTACACACAAAGCACCTTTCTTTCCACTGAGGTCTTTCTGGCTTTGACAGAATCAACCTGAAATAAAACAAAAACCAGCCTGGCCAGCAAAGGGGGACTTCCTGCTGGAAGTCAAGATTCGCCACTGCTCAGTAGCACTAGGATTTACAGACCAATCAGAGCCCACAGCACCAGGTGCTGTATGGATGGGAGTACAGCCCCTGCAGCAGCCAGACAAATGCAACAGGGAGAAGGAAGGGCAGAATTAACTGTATCATTATACCTCCAGGTAGTGTCTGATAAAAATTGCCATCTCATAGTAATTTCCACCATGATTATTTGAGGTGTGAGGGAAACAAGAGTTTATTTCGTGCTTTCTAGAAAAAGCATGGATGCACTTGTGAGAGCAGTGCAGAGGCAGCAGAGACTGCAGCATTTGTGGAGTGGTGATGGCCTTGCACAATGTAATGCAGCATTAAGAAACAAGGGAAGTTGTTGCTGCAGTATAGTAACAGATCAAAGGCTGGGAGCACCTGAGGAGTGAAAGGAGTAGCTGATAACAGAGCTGCTACATGGGTGCGACTCAGCCCTGAAGCACCTTGCTGGTGAAGACAGAGAGCCTTCAAATGAGTCACTGACAGATCAAATGCGCTGTTAAAAGGACAACAGGGCTGTGTGTGCCAGCAGGCAGGTGAGGCAGGAGAAATCCGAGGCTTTAGGCTTTCACAGCCTTGCAGGACCTCTCAGGATTTCTGAAAAGCTGAGCCTTGTGCTTGAACCAAATCTAATTCTGTGCTTCCTCCTCCCCTGTAGTCCCACCTGCAGATCCTCAGGCCCAGTACTAAGACCTTTCTCAGGTGCACCAAAGCTGCTGTCTCCCTCCCATCCAATCCAGCACTGGCTTTCAGTTTCAGCCTGCACTTAATAATCTGCATGAAACAACAGAATCTGCCTAGTTGAGAAATCAAGAAATCCTGTGCAAATACACCTGAAGCTATAGTTGTAGTAAAAAAACCCCACTTTTTTTAGTCGGGATAGTGGTTGGCACCTCTTCCACATCCAAACTTCTGCATGAGGCTACTGGTGCGAACCAGCTACTGTGCCCTAGTACAAAACCCTGGAAGCAAGAACATGACCTTGGGTTTCCAGAGCACTGAGGGCAAACAAGGTGGTGCTTTGATCAGGAGGTAGAGGTGCCTCTTAAGACCAGGACGCTTAAAGACTAGCCTTTAATAGAAACCAGGGGTTTGTGCTGATCTTAGCCCAGCACCACATAGGCTGAGCTTCCACTGCATTGCTGTGGAACAGTGAAATAAAAGGCACCAGATCTGTAAAATGTTTTCCATTTGGTTCTCTCCCTCAGCAGTCTCTTTCCTATCTGTTCTTTTTTTTCCTCTAATTAGAGCTTAAAAATCCTCCAGCTTCACCGACTTGTTTCTCAAGCTTCAGCACATAATTTAGACAATGAGAAACTGAAGAAGCAGGTCTTGCTTTAAAGGTCAAAACCTAATTCAAAAGGAATCTGCACAGGGCAAAAAGCCAGCCAGGAGTTCTTTGTTGCTCTATCACACTGCACCACATTTCATCCCACACCAGAGAAACACCAACTGCTTTTGTTCCTGGATATCAGATACACACACACAAACTCTCTACAGAAAACAGCCTCTACCCTCAGAGTACTGCGTGTTACTAAAAGCACTGTCACCACACTGCAGTGCCCTTAGTTAGACTGGTGCAGCCTGTAAATTGATCATATTCCAAGAGCCTGTAAATTGATCATATTCCAAGAGCACTGGACTCACTGTACTGTTTCCACCTGCCTAAACAGTCTCCATGCTGTTCCCCCCCATGGTCTCTTGCTTGTTTACACTGAATTCATACACTTATAGACAGCTCTACTGATAAGACTGCAAAGTCTATGAATGTTGGATTGGTATCCTCACAGCTGTGACACTCCAACACCGTGTCACACATCTCCCCTCCTTACTGCAATGTGTTAACATCCATGGCTCTGTATCACAGCATCAGAAGGTTCCCTGAGCAGGGATCAAGAAGCAAGGCTGGGACAATTTCAGGACACAATAAAAGCATCCAAAGACTACCCTGTAAAACTGTGTGGTGCCTGACAGACTTGTTACAACAAGTGCAACAAGAGCACCAGAAGTTTCCATTTCAGATTGTTTCACTTCTAAAAATGTCAGTGCAAGAGCATGTCCCTGCACAAACTGAGCTTTGCAGTCAAATTTCCTAAGCTAACTTGGCTGAAGGAAGCATTCACGTGCTTGCCCCTGGGTGGGTCTCAGGGTGCTGAATATCCTGTTTGTATTGTTTCTCCCCTTTACCAGCAGCTCAGCCACTCCAGCACCAGAAATAGTTCTGTCAGTGCAGTTCATCTGATAGTGAACTCACATGTCAACACATCAGTCATCCAAAATGACAGTAAAGAACTGTAATCAACATAGGAAGAGAAATGATCTTTAAAAGAAGTGATTTTACCTACAACCACACACATTTAAAATGCATTAGTCATAACTGCAGGTTTTTTCAGGGCTCTGTTCCAAAACTGATTCAATTGAATGGCTTCACTCTGCATCTTAGTGCTTTCAGCTTGTTCTGAAGTTCAGCCCTAGCTTTCATTTTCCACAGCTTGTTTCGGGAAGAATGAACAACCTCCGTACACTTGTTTCGTTTCCCAGGCCAGAGCTGAGATGTGTTGTGAGACCCAGGAAACGGTCTGAGTTGGAGAGCTGAAAACAAACCCATACAGTGAAGCAGAGGGGGCAGATCTGCTCAGCCCCTGGAGTCAGCTGCTCTCTCCTTTCAGTCCTATTTCCCTTAACATACTGTTCCACTCTTTTCACACTCACATCATGCTGTTCCATTCAAGGGAAACAGCATGAAACTTCATTTTTGTATTCACAAGACTAGCAGGTACTCAGCTCCTGCCACAGAAAACTGTCGTGGTTCAGCTCCTGTTCCCTTTGGCACAAGAAAAACAACAGGGACAGACTTTCTGGAGGAGGCACATCAACACCACGAGGTCTGTTCACCTGTCTTCTTTCCCTCTCAGCCCCGCTACAGTTTGAAGCAGTTGCAAAAATCAGTGTTGAGGAGCTAATGACACTTCTCCATCCTCCTAGAAGGCTTGTTAGATATTCATCTCATAAGCACTGAATTAGAGCTAAATATTATAATTATGATTACTAGTGTACATGAATCCCAGCTTGAAACTAAGGTAAACTGCCTCTTTGCAAATCACTGCTGACAGCAGGCTTTGCCTTGGCAGTTACCCCAGCACAAACCTCCTTTCTAGCAAGCCAAAAGCTGTGAAGGCAGCAAAAAACTCCTAGCATAGACAAAGTCTAAAGGTCTATTGCATAAATCTGTTTAGCTGGTGCTTGTGAATAGACTCACACACTTCTTGTGCCTGCTAAAATCTTTGTTTGGTGTGAAGCTGCACAGCTACCTGAGGAGTTGAATGCATCAGTGCATCTACTTAGTTATCAGTCCATTGCAGCTGTGCTTTTCAGGTGGGTTCTTCACACACAAAATACTTTCAACCCCTCTGCTAAAGGCAACCAAACACCATCCATCAATATGCACAGGTAAGAAACATGATTTTCAGTAATTCAGGGGGATATGCACTTTCTTAAAACCCACCTATTATATTTAGCTGTAAATAAATCAGAAGCAGGAAACTGGAAGAGACTGGGTGGGACAAGGAAGGAAGGAAGGATGGATAAAGTCATTCCAGAAAACCTAAATTAATTCTTCCCAATAGTGTACAAAAGCTGGATTCTGTGACATCTCTGATACTCTTTCTTCAGGTAGTAAAGAATTCCTTTGCTCCATCAGCCTGCTATACCGAAAGAAGCGCCTTGCCCATCCAAACCATAAGATTAGGGAAACTTTCATAAACCTGTTCCTCTGTGCTTGGCATGTTTAGGTGGGCAGGGACCTGAGATCCAAGCATATCAGGTGCCTAATCCCAAACCACTGACATCAGTGAGAGTGCTCTTGCTTCCAAATGAAGGAGCAGGGTTTCACACAGGCTCACACCCACTCCTCTTTCATTCAGCAACTGCGAAGGAGTTTATTCTAGCTAGTGCAACACCAGTTTTCACACAATTCCTTCTGTGTTTATGTACCATATAGTGGTGGAGCCCTGTCATTAAATATTGTCCTGATTTCCCTTATTTAGTTATTATTTACAAAAGATTTATGAACAGTAACTTTAAGCTCCTACTAACCTTTCCTTGATAAAATATACCTGCGGCACTTCTAACAAAAAAGGGAAAGATATGATAAAGGTACACCTCAAGTAAAATATATAAAGATTTGGTGGCAACATACTAAACTTTACATTCTCTTCTATCAGAGTCTCAGGGTATATATGTAACAATTATGGCTGTGAAGTTACAACCAGGGAGGAAAGAAAATCAGGGTGGCAAAGGATGTTTTCCAGTTACATCTGAGATTATGGCTGGAAATCCGCAACAGCTGTAAACAACAAGGGAAGCCTCCAAGTTCAACAAGCCACAGAGTCACCTCTTAGTTTGGCTGCATCTGTATGTTCCACTAGAATAATACAGCTGTTTGAGACAAAATGCTGTTATTTGCTGTTTAAATAGTGAGAGCACTATAAACACAGGTCTGGCTTTAGAACAGGCTTAGGAAGAGAAGCATGAAAGCATTTTCAGCAAATAGGACAAATTAACTGAACAGCCCTACTGTAACATCCCTGCAAAAACATCACTGTGATCCTCCATCAAACCCTATTTTTAGGCTACCTGACAACACCACAGTCAAACCAAAGAGCCAGGTTTGATGTCCCAGCATGACCACTTACCAAAACAGCTGTTTCTGTAACAGGGAGGTTTCTCGCATCCAGACATGTCAGGATACACATATAATGTGTTCTGTACAAAGTCACCACTTTCCATGAAGTGACACCATCAAGTAACTAGTGAACCTAGGACTACGTGTCATATCAAACTGACAACCACATAGCACAGACTTCAACAGCAGATCTTGAGGATCTTTGTTCTCCACTTTCTGTCCTTCCCTTATGCCTCCTGGTACCCCATAAGGAAAGACTTCTTGTTCTCTGTTAGACAAGTTTGCTGTGCTCCTTCCTCCCTGCAACTTTTCTTGAAGTGACAATGCAGGAAAAACATTTGCAAACTGGGACTTCCAAGCTGAATAACTTGTGGAAAAGGTGCACCTCCATTCCTCCACTAAGCTGGAACATACAGTCTTGTCTTTGAAGCAGCCTCAAGAGAGATGCTGTCAGTGAAGTCAGCACAAACTAATTTTAGGAACAGTTACATTGAGCAGTTGCATCCAAGTGTTACCCTTAAATATTGGTAAACTCAAATTCCCTTCAAACTTCCTTCAGAACAGCTGGACTATAAAGCACAGGTAACTCAATGTTATAGCAGTCTCTTCTTTCTTAGCCACCTGGGATTACAATCAGTTCCTCCATTACTTTTGGTATGTTTTCATTAGTTAGCTCTGCTCAAATTTACAGGAGCACTTCCTTGAAATAAAGCTGAAAGCAATAATGACATCTAATAAAATATCTTACTTCTTCCTACAAACTTTTCTTCCATTAGCAAGGAAAAACGATGCCAACTGACTTCATCAGGCTGTGAGGATTAAACCATTATTTATGATATGTTACAAAAATGAGAAAGAGTAATTGAAATGTGGGTCACGTGGGTACGCAGTGAGTCAATATTCAGCACGTTAACTGAATGCATTTGAAGGGCTGGAATTTTGCTGAAGCCTGCCAAGCTTGAGCCATAACCGATTCTTGTTTCTTTTGTAACTGGAGATCAGCGTGAATGAAAGGCCTTCCGCAGAAGTTCAGAGTCAGATGTGCGTTACATCCATTCCACTGAATGCCAGCCTACCAAGAACAAAACAGAAAAAGAGAGATGAATGAGGAAGATGAAGGAACTGTGATTATTTTGGGAGTCAGCATATAAGGAATATGAGACCACCGGTGGTATACTACAATCTGAAAGTTAACCCAAAACCCTGCCAGTCCAAAGTGATCCATCAGTTTTCTCTCTTTCCACAGAAAAATTCAGAAGCAGAGATAGAGAGACACTGAACTCTGACAGTTAATGTAGGTTAGACACCTAAATACTATTGGGGTCGCCTACGCTTGAGTGTTTCCTTTATGCTGAATGTGATTTGTATCTAAGACTTCAGACAGCTCTTTCTAGACTCCTAACCTCTGCGCTTTTAGTGTTGTCAGCCACTGTTAACACAAAATCTACCAGAAAACATGAACCTCTGAAGACAAATGCATCATGCAAATACCAGCCCTGACCTTGACAAATCGGACGTATCTCCTCCTTCCTCCTCTTCTCTGGACATAGAAAACACATTGTTAAAATGAGGCGCTAAATTTTGCCAGGGTGGTTAACAGAGATCCAGATCTACCAACTTTCATGCAGTACCAGAGTTCACAAAGTGTATTTAAGAAATACACAACTTAGGTTCTGCATTGGGCACTACCAATAATTTTTTATTGGGTTTTGGTTTTTTTTAGAATATCTGGTTGCAGTCCATTTGCATGGATTTCCAGTCATAGAATCCCAGACTGGTTTAGACTGAAGGGACCTTAAAGCTCACCCAGCTCCAACCCCTGCCACAAGCAGGGACCCCTTCCACTGGAGCAGCTTGCTCCAAGCCCCTGTGTCCAACCTGGCCTTGAGCACTGCCAGGGATGGGGCAGCCACAGCTTCTCTGGGCCATCACCCTGTGCCAGCACCTCAGCACCCTCACAGGGAACAGCTTCTGCCTAAGAGCTCAGCTCAATCTCCCCTGTTCTGTCAGGTTCAAGCCGTTCCCCTTGGCCTGGCCCTACAGGCCCTTGTCCAAAGCCCCTCTCCAGGTTTCCTGCAGCTCCTTTAAGCACTGGAGCTACTCTCAGGTCTCCCCTTCAGGAGCCTTCTCTTCTCCAGGCTGACCTAAGCCCAGCTCTCTCAGCCTGGCTCCAGAGCAGAGCTGCTCCATGGCCCTCTCTGGAGATTGGCATCGACTGTATTATATTTAAAAATCACATTTATACAAAGAAACAACCTGGAAACAAACAATGACATCAGCTCTCGGACTAACATCCAGACCCCAACTTCTCATTGTACTCCTGTGAGCCACATCCTCCACTCGAGCCAGCCCCATAAACTACCACTCACCTCCTCCATCCCCAGCCCAGACAGCAGGACCCTTAAGCAGCAGCCAGCCCTCGGTTTACTCACTAAAACCCACCCTCATCACCTCAGAGGACACCTGCTCAGCGCCTGCCCACAGCCACCTGCGGCAGCGCCAGGCCCTGCCTTCCCGCCTTCCCTCACCAGCCCCTCCTCCCGCTCCCTAAGGGCCTGTCGTGATTCGCCGTGAAAACCGGTCACCGCCCAGCCGGCCGTGCCCCTCCGGGGATTACTCCCTAGCAAAGACCGCAATTAAAGGAGGAACTACCGGCAGCGGGCAGGAGGCCGGCGGGGCCGCCCGCTCAGCCGTTCCCTCTGGGCGGGCTCCGCCGCACAGGCCCGGGCCGGCCACTGAGGCACCACCACAGATCGCAGCGAGGGGCCGGTTCCCTTGGCAACACCGCCCCCCTTCACGTGACCCTGGTTGCTATGGCGACGGCAGCTACCGCCCCCCCCGCCCCCCCCGCATCCACACACACCTCCCACCCCCCTTGCAAGTCCATTCATGCCCTCGCTGCGCCTCCCGCCCCGCCCCTGTCACGTGACGCGGGCCCGGCGTGCGCTCCCCCAGCCGGGCTTCTCCGCCGCTTCCGGGGCTGAGGGCGGGGCGGAGGGGGCGCGCTCGCGGGAGGGGGGGGGGCCCGGCCGCGGCGGCGGCTGAGGGGAGAGGCGCGGCGCTCCCGTCAACATGGCGGCGAGCGGGGCGGGCAGCGCCTGAGCCCGGCTACCCTCGGTTCGCGGCTCCGGCCCGCTCCCCCGGCCCGGCGCGGCCATGGAGAGCGAGGAGGAGCAGCACATGACCACGCTGCTCTGCATGGGCTTCTCGGACGCGGCCGCCATCCGCAAGGCCCTGCGCTTGGCCAAGAACGACATCAACGAGGCTGTGGCTCTGCTCACCAACGAGCGACCCGGCCTCCACTACGGCGGCTATGAACCCATGGAGAGCGGGCAGGGCCCGCCGGGCGGGCACGGCTCTCCCGCCGGCGGGCAGGGCCCCCGAGGCGGCGACGGGGACAGCGGCGGCGGCGGTGGAGGCGGCTTCGACCCGCCGCCCGCTTACCACGAAGTGGTGGAGACCGAGGTGAGCTGCGGCCTGTCCCGGGACCGGCCTCCTGTCAGCCCTGTGGGACCCCCCCCCCAGGGAGCGAGCCTGCCTGCCTTAGGGGGGGCTGCGGACACGTGTGGGTCCCTGGGGTGTCCCCTCCGAGCGCCCTCCCGCATCGGGGCTGTACCCGCTCCTTGTGGCCGCTGCAAGGTGAAGAGCACCCGGGCTTTTCCCTGGCATCCCAGGAATGTGTGGCTAACGTCAGGATCGTGGTTCTCCCATCCCTGCTCCCCCCCTTGTCTTGTGCTGTCTTGCATAATCCGAGTGACTAATGACTGTCTAATTTTTTGGGACTGTTTGCACAGTCTGGGTGTTACTTTATGTACCGTTTTATTTGGGTAAGCTGAGTATAAATTCTGCAGCACGGGTGCAGCCAGTTCAAATATTGCCAAAATGCAGGCTTTAACTCATAGACTGTAGCTCTGTTCTAAGTACAGTAGAAAGATGTGAAGTGGACAGAAATGCTGCAGAATGCCAGCATTTCCTAGTTCCTCTCTGCTTGTCTGCCTTTCTCTATTCTCTCTTCCATCCTCTCGCAGAACTCTGACCTGCTCAGCCAGCAGATAGACTCTCTGTGCTTTCCCTGCTGCCTGAAACAGTGTTGGAGTGCTTAGCTGTAAAGCCTTTTCCTCCTCCAGGCCTCTTCCAAAACTTCCCAGAGTGCTCATATGGAAAGAGCTAATTAATAGTGTGCAGTCTATGGAGCTCATGGGGATGAGAACACAGGAGTGGCCCTGCTGTGCTGTACCAAAGGGCCACCTTGCGTAGGCTCTGTCTCAAGAAGTGGTCAGTAATAGCGAATGCCTAAGCACGTGTCTTATAACCAGGGAGACTCATGTACCCTTCCAGGCTTCAGTGAACAGTATCCTGATGATTTCCTGTGCCAGAAATGCCATCTTTCTGTGTACATCTGTGCATGTGTCTACAAACATGGATATGGACAATACGTGCACGTATCTTCTTCATAGCTACACGTGCGCAGATCACCCATAGCCTCATTGTATTGAAACCCGGTCTTGCAGAATAAAGATCCATGATCCTGTTTACTGAATTAACTGGGTTAGTCTCTTAGCTCATAGAAGCTGATGATGTGTGCTTGTGGAGTAAGGTGATCTGCGGGATGGCATGTGTGCTGTGCAGAAGAGGAATCTCTGTTTAACTTCACTGATAGAAGCAGTGGGGAGCTGGTTTCTAACCTTTCCAGGGAAGGGCTGTGAGTGAGACTTCTGCTTGTTTGCATTCAGATCTCTGTACCCACCAAGAGGGTGGATTTTCCTATCAGATCTAGTTATGATTGGGACAATCTGGGTTGTCAGTGTGATATTTCAAGAGAAGCTGTCAGTGTAAACTTCAGAGAAGTGCTTTCTTCTCCCCTCTTCTTCCTATTACAAATGACACTTTGACAGCTCTAAGAGGAATTCTTTTTCTCCCTATTATTTCAGCTTGTATGTCTGATCAAACTTAGGCTTTATAGTTTCCTTTACCACTCATGTTCTTTTTTGGCTTTGACTCATGTTCTTGTTAACCCATGGAAGGGAAACCAAAACATCTCACTAGAGGCAAATTACTGCACAAAGTTGGCATTTCAGAAGGATTGAGTGTTGAAAGCCAGGTTGCACAGGGCTTGGAGCACCCTGCTCTAGTGGAAGGTGTCCCTGCCTGTCGCAAGGGGTTGGAATTGGATGAGCTTTAAGATCCCTTCCAATCCAGACTGTTCTGGGATTCTGTCTTGCTACATGAAGCTATATAAATTCAGGGCTCAATTTAGTGATTGGATTCATTGCATATGAGCATCTGTCAACTCCTGCACATGTATGCAGAAGAGTATTTTTGTAAGAGTTACACCTGTAAAAATCTTAAGACCTGGGTGCTTCCTGGCCTTTTTTTTGTGTGATACTGCAGTACAAGACAGCAGCTTTCAATGCCTAAAAGGAAGAAAAATTATATATTCTTGGGGGGTTTATTCTGCAAATAAATCTAGAACTAATTTAATAAACTACAGCTATTATTGAAGTGGTTAAACAGTAAGTAGTTTTCCATTCCACAGAAGCTCATGGCAGATGAAGTGGTACAGAAAGCACAAATAGCTGTATTATTCATTGTAGTCACACACATTATGTTGAAACATATTGTACCCCGTACTAGCCTGTGAGAAGTCAGATGTTATTTCTGGTTTTCTCCCTCACAGTATCATCTCTTTTTTTTCTAACAGCTCTTAGAGTGTGTATTCCTCTTTCTCAACATAGTACCAGGTTTAACTTTTAGTCTGTGGGGAAATGTGTTAGATTTTTGGTTTGGGGTTTGGGTTTGATATATGAGCAACACACATGAATGTGAGCCCTGCCTGTGGCAAGGGGTTGTAATTAGATGAGCTATAAGGTCCCTTCCAACCCAAACCAGTCTGGGACTCTGGGATATTAATCAAAATAACACAATTATTAGAAATTTCCCCCAAATAATTTTCCCAGTCTATTAATTTTCTTCATGAACCGAAGTTAGGATCACGTTTAAGTTATAAATCACAAGAAAGCTTTAGTCGTTCTCCAGACGTGTGTAACAGGTCTGAACTTTGTATTTGCATTCTCTTTTTTTTGGCTGAATGCAGTTTCCCGTGCATTTAAGAATAGATTGGCAAATGATTAAACATTTTACATTTAATCAGTAATGAATCCGTTACGTTTGCTTATGTTTATTTGGTTTCTGTTATATAATGTTAGAATCTGTTCTGTTCAGTAAGCGTGTTGATCAAAGAAAGGCTTGTCTGTTGGTTTCCTTTGAGAGCAGCACAGTGACTAGATGTATATCATACTAGTAAAGCCATGTTTTCTTTAGATAGTGCAGTAGGATCAGTGTGAATCCTCTTTTCAATGATCCAGACTACTGGTCCCCAGGGGTGTCTTGGAGTGTTACCGAAGCCTGAATTTGGAGATAACTGGCCCAGAAGCAAGAGAACTTCTATGAGCTGGCCTGACACACGCTGTGCTTTCTCTGTGAGACTCGACATGAACACATACATAAATCGATTTTCATGAGGGTTAAAACTTCAGTTTTAGCAAGCTGATGTCTTCGAAAGAGCGTGTAACTGATGCAAGTTTTAAGTTCATAGCTGTGGTGTGCCCCTGGTGTTGGTGCTGGCATGACCACACTTAACTCACTCAAAGGAAATAGCCAGGCAGACTTGGAAACACAAAGGGGGCTTCGCATTTGTGTGAAATACCAGCAAGTTCAGCTTTAGGTTTACAGTAGGTTTGAAGCTTTACCCTCCATAGTGCCAAACCACTTTGACAGGCTGAGACCACCTGCTCTGACAAGAGGCACCTTTGCTTGGTTGATATAACTTCCCTGTTTATGTCTGTCAGCTGAGGGGAATCCGGTCCATGCATTTTGGCAAGAATCTGGGATTTTGAGGTTTTCCTTGGGCAACATAGAGACTTTTATGGTGTGATTCTTTGACGAGTGGGGGCTGTGGAAGGGTGGTGTGTGCTCATCTTTTCCTGTGACTGACAGATAAGCTGGTTTATGAACTGCTGCTAATTCCTTATAATGTAAGACTGTAAATGAATGTGGTGACAGTGTCTGTCAGTGTGTCCATGAATTACCATGAGTGCCACAAGTGCTGGCTTTCACCATTTGGGGAGGAATGGGATGGAGAAGAGCAGACTAAATGAATGTGGGGGTTGTGACCAGAGAACCTAGAATTGGAGTAAGGGGTAGGAGCCCACTTATGCTGAAATATTGAACATATAGCAGTGGTTTATATACCCTTTACTGAAATAATCTTGATTGGTTTTTAAACAGCTTCTGAGAGTCATTACTGTGACCTTTAGGGTAGATTGTGATGTATGGGTTGTATTACCTTCCAGCTATTCCTGTCTCCTTTAGCATATGCTGGTTAGATTTGGGTTTTTTTAAGATAAACTGGCTCAAGAGGCTCTTACACACCAGATTTTACAAGATAAAGCTTATAATAAAACTTGTCCAAGATTGCTTTTGAGGTGCTGTTTTGATTTGAAGAGAAGGGGGTTTTGTAAGAGAAACAGTCCAGCAACTGTAGTAAGTAACGGTGCCAGGAACATTCTCACTAGTCATGCTGCAGAACTACTGTGCTCAAAACCTTTTCTCTCCTCATTATTAGAGCTCAGTACTGAAAGTGGTTCTGCCACAGATGTGCTGCATCACGGTGGGTGTGCAACAGCCTCTGGTTTACCTTCTAGTGTCTAAAACAGGGATAATGGTGTGGGCCTTATTACAAATACCACAGACTTGAGAAGTTCTTTGATCCTTGAATGAAAGGAGTGGGATTAATTTAAAGACAAAAATGGTATTTAGCCTTAAAACAAATGAGATGGATTTCACACTACAATGTTATAAATTGAAAGCCAGCCTCGTGTTTTGTAAGTGGTTTTGAGCTTTGCAAAAGTGAATATTCCTGGCATTTTCATGTGGAGGTTTTACAGTGTGGCTTGACTAGGAACTGGCCTTGTGAAACAATTAAGCAATCAAATAAAGCTCTGTGGTGGATTCTGGCATTGAATCCCTGGCTGGATGCCATCAGAATGTCAAGTGGAATGAGTATTTTAACACTGCTGGTTTTCAAGCATCAGTGTTCTCAAAAACCAGTGGTCCTGGTGTGGAACCTCTTTTTAGAGTCTGGTTATCTTAATGCTTTCTTGGATTTTGAAAGAAAATACCCTGGGTTTCGTTATTGGTGTAACACAGGTTAATAAAGACTCTACGGGCAGTTAGGGAAAATAGAGGTAATACTGAGAGGTGCAGTGGGTTAAGTTTAACTGTAAGCTTTGTTTCAAATAACTTGTTATAAGGTAATGTGATAGAGTGTTCTTCAGGTTGAGACAAGTACTCTGTCTTTACTCTGTAATTACAGGTTCATCAGCGAAGGTGATGCCTTTGGGGTCAGTGGAGGTAGGAGACAACTCTGTATAGCCAGCGTTCAGCTGGGCAGGAAGTGTCTTTGGTACAATGTTCTCTGGAGGCATTTTCTGGTCATCTTCCCAGTTTACAGTGCTATTCGGTGGCAGCTGTTTAATAAGGAAGTGCAATGCTGAGGAAGAATGAGAATAAAAACAAATTAGCCAGTGTTAGAAGTTAATTCCAGCAAATCATTTGGATTGCTTTTGGATTAAGGAACAGTAGCTCTTTGTATGAGGAGGGCAAAGATGGAAAGGAAGTGCCTGATTCATTTGTAAGCTCTTATTTGGAAAAACCCATGTATTTGTGCAGCCATAGGAATGCTCTTTGGTGTGTACGTTTCAGTTATGCTTCATGGGCCAATTTCATATTAATTAAAATAAAGCCAATGTGCTCAGTGTTTCTTGCCACTTGATCTTCCTGCGCTCTGCTTCACAGTATCTCTGGCTTCTCTTGTTCTGATGCCCAGCAGAGCAGTCTGGAGAGGCATGTAAAGGTTTTCACATTAGTTAATCACAACTTTGTAATTACACATTGTAGAAGTTGATTTTAAGCTCATTGTCAGCTGCTTTGTCAGTTCTGGTTACGGTCTCTCTGTAAGTCAGTATCCATAGAGCAGAAGTATAGATGAGTGCTCAGCAGTGTTATTGAATTCATCAACTCTTCCAGAGCCTGACCTTTGGTCACCAAAATGTTATAATAACTACTTTATTGTTTCTGCAGCACTTCTCTATTAATGCCTGTACTTTGGCAGAGGGAGCTGGAAGTATTGACTTAATGTGAAGTACTAAATGCTAAGCATTTGTGATTCATTGTTTTATTGTATTAAAGCACAATGTTTATCTGATACCACACAAGATTATTTTGAGTGACTTGGAAGTAAGCACGGGGATTTGTGCTTAGAAAAACTCAAGGCTTGGAAGGAGCTGTAGTATCAGAGTCTGGCTGTTTGTAGTTAATGCTGATGGATTAGGTTTTTTAAATATATCCACAGACAATACTGAAAGCACATGGAGATAAGTGTGTTTTCATTGGTTCCTTATAAATGGCATTCTCAACAGTGCTTTCCGTGACCTCTCCCTCACCTACAGCTCATTATCAACCTTTAAAATACCTTGCCAAAAGTGGTTGTAACAAATCTGTCTCAGATTTTACTGGCTGCAATGGTAATAGTACTATAAACAGGCAAAGATATTCCTTTTTTTAAGTTAAATAGATCTTTTAATTCAAATCTGATTTTTACAGAGCCTCAGTTACTTTGTGCTGCTGTAATGCTTAGTACTGTGTTTGTCTCGGAGCAACTAGGCAACTGCATAGGGGAATATTGCTTAGTAACATCACACCATCACCCTGGAAGCCTGGGACACCAGTGCACGCAATGGCTGTAGAAAATCCCTAGCTAATTTCTAGCTTTGCTGAGTTAGTTTTTGAGTCTCAAATTCATACTGTGTTCTTATTCCCAGTCTTACACAGTTCTCCGTTGTGAGAGATGAGGGAAGGGGGCACAGGAAAGGGGAGCCATGGGGTTTTTATGGTTGATAATATAATCCCTCACAGCTACTGAGAAGGGTTTAGTCTGGCCATGCATTCTCCATAGTGCACTTGCGCTACTCTCAGTTAAGGTCAGCGTCCAAAACTCTCTTTTGAGAACATTTGCTGAATAAATCAGTTTTTTTAGGACACCTTTATGGTCAGGTGAGTGTCAAAATCAGCTTCAGTTAGGTGGAATCTGTACCATAGGATTTATTTTCCTTTAGTGATAGACTGATACCATTCCTTTATATTAACATGATGAAATACTAGTATTTTTCTTATGACAAGGCTGCATTTGCTTGTGTGTAGTGCATAGTAAAAGTTCTAACTAAATAGTTTAATTTCTGTGCAAAAAGAATAAACCATCCATGTATTTCCCCAACAAGCTTGCTTTTCCTTAGCAGACCAGGAATAACAAAAAGCATTCCTATCTATCGCTGTACTTGGAAATGTTGCATACAGATCTTTTCCTCTAGGTGAAAATGCAAGGGCATGATGCTGTATCTGTTTTGCAGTTAAAACACTTAAACTGTTCCTGTACTTTACAAATAAATGTCTCTTTGACTGTAAAATGTTTAGGAAATCACAGTGTGTTTGTGATTGCCAAATAACAAACACAATATAGAAATTCCATATATGACACCATTTTCTGAGGCTTACTGATGCTGTCATGCTCATGGAATACCAAGCTTGCTGTTTGCGATGTGGGTTGAGTGAGTTTGATGTGATGGCAAGAACAGGCAACTGGGAAATACTCTTCAATTTTGTTTCCACACCTGCCACGTAACATGAGTTTAGAGAAGTTCTTTAAGCTCCTGGAGGACCAGTTTTAAAAAGGCACATAGGTTACAGGTATGAAAATGTACCAGTTTTTCCTCACCATTCTTAGTGTCTTGAAGTGTAAGTGCAGGGTGGTAGCTTTGATTTATTTGAAAGCCTTTTAATTCTTACCCTGTGATTTAGTTGTAGGTGGGAGTGTATCCTTCTCCTAGGAGTTAAAAGACTTGATAGCAAGGTGTGAAAGTAGAAGCTGCTTTAATCAGCAGTCTGCAGACGGAGGGGCTGTCAAGTCATGACTTCAGGATTCTCCCACAAATTGATGGACATAACAGATCAGAGAGCAGAGAAATGCTCTGCCAGTTTTTATGGGTATTTGATGTATTTCTCTTACCTTGCCTCCACCTGAGCATCTTGCGGTACTTTGCAGACACCCGTGAATGGTTCATCAGCATGCTGTGGCAGAGGGAAGCATCACTACTGACACTGTACAGCTGGGGAAGCTGAAGCATTAAGAAGTTCATTTTCTTCTTATTGCTCAGTATGTCTGGGCTAAAAATTGAAAGGTGCCCCTAGAATTTTCAGCTTCTATTTCTATCTTTAAGCATGTCTTTTTTTATTACTGCTTTTCAGAGCACTTGAATTTGGTCCTGGTACAGGTACGGAGGAACAAAACACAGTTGGGTTTTTGTCTTTCCTAACAATACAGTGAAGCATCAAAAATCTGTTTTCTTGCCTAAAAAATGGTAGTCAGTTTGTGAAAATCACTTAGGAGAGGCATGAGGGAGAAGGGAACTGCTTGCATCTGTCTCTTAGAAAGTCTGATTCCATTGCTTGTTGAAAGAAACACAACATTGGGGTTTCTGTTTCATAAGTTATACTGCATTCAAGAGCTGACAATGGGACTTAGCTCTGGTGTTAATAAAGCCTGCTGGTAGCCTTCTATCAAAATCAAATTCCCAAATTTAAATGATAATTTGACTGTAATTTCATTACTGAGACTGCCAGTTAGCATCAAAACACTCCCTTAAACTGCTTGTTATTTAATGTCAAGTGCCTGCTATGGTAAAAGTCAGTGGCTTTAGTTAAGCAGTGTTTGACAGGCTCATTAGTGAATACTGCAGGAATACATTTGGAAGCTTTGAATTGTGACCTTTTTTTTTGGCAATTAAAGTTAATTTCTATTTCTCTTTTTGTGTATTTCTCTTTGTTCTGTGTTAGTCCTCCGTGGAAGGCTTTGTACTACAGATTGAAGGAAGCTTTGTTGGTCAGATATCTAACCATTTTTGTTTATTCCGCCTTGCAGAAAACTATGGAGGTGCCAGGTCCCCAGCTTGAGAATCTTGACTCAGTGCTTGAGACCTCATAGGCAGGACTGTGGGTGCCTCTGTGTGTATGTTTAGGCATAACAGTGTTTTCACTCCTTGAAAACAAGCCATAAAGGTCAATACCGCAAGACTGGCAGAATCTTCAGGGCCTTTGTATGATAAGAAATACATGAGAAGGCATGGGAAATGGTGTTAAAGGTTTGCCAGTGACTGTTTTTTGGTCTCAAGACTTCAGCTGCAGGAGGGAGAATAATCACAGGATGCCTGATGTGCACCAGGATTCCCTATTTCAGAACACAGCGGATTCTTACACTTCGAGGCAGTTAATCTTTGGATGACCCATTGGCTGCCAGAAATAGGTTGGGTTTTGTGCTTTTCACTGTTCTCTTGTTGAAGAGTATCCCTACAAGTCCTTAACATGTCAGCCCAGTGTTGAGTCTGTTCAGCCAGAATTGCATAGTCAATGATTTAGGTCGTCATCCACTGGCAGACACCATTCTGAGGTCATCTATTTGAGGAGAGGGAGGTAATTTCTAAATATATATTAAAAAGCAACCGAACCAAACATATAATTCCCCAAATAAGAGACACAGAAAACCTGTTGAGATTTATTTTCATGCATAGCATATTCTTCATTAAAAGCTTTTCTTTCACCTGTGTCAGTAGAGTCTGTAGTGACAATTCCTGGCTCCTGAGTTACAAAGTGTGAATTGTGGCTATCTATTCAGAGCTGTGTTGCATTTGTGAATGTCAACAGAGCAAGCAGGATCATCAGCCTGTGTTGGTTAGTGAACCAACATGAAATTATGCAAGAGCTGAGCTGGCATTGCACCTCGCTGCAGCAAGTGCTTGAAAGAGCACCACACAAATCGATTTCAGAGTTGGATGGTGAACAGTTCAGGGTTTATCTTATACAGAAGGATGAAAGAGCAGCTCTTCAAAGAGGCTCATGCTAGGTATATTGGAAGGAACAAAGCTCAATCTGCAGTGATGTAATCTGAACATTGCAGTAGTCTGTAAGAACATCAGGGTATTAAATGTATTAATGGTTTGCAGGGGAAGTTGAGTTTTAAACTATTAGGCTATTTATTTGAGACTGCTTTAGGCTTCACAGTAGCTGTGAAGCTACTTGTATGTGATACCTTCTAAAATTAAGAAATAATTAAACTTGATAGTTGCTAGGGAGGGTTTTTAGTAGCTGAACACGGACCAGCAAGAAGTCTTACTGCCTCTAAGTAGCAGAATGTGCCAAAGATGCACTCCTTCAATGCAAATAGCTCCTATTGTTAGAGCAGTATTCAGGTATCTCAAACGTTATTTCTTGTGTAATAAAACATCTTTTCATTACATTGTTTTTAGACCCCATCCAGCAGTAGACCAGATGTGTCGTTAGTACAGTTCATGATGATGCCCCTATTTCTGGAACCTGAATGTACAGTGAAGAACATGCCTCATTTCACTCTTCCCTGATGAGTTTCCATATTACAGCCGCTGGCAATCACTTGTGTGGAAAGAGATAGATAAAGGGCAGCAGTGATTAGATGCATCTGGGGAAGCAGAGCAACAGGTTAAGTTTTTCAGCAACAGTTGAAGGTCTGCACTGATACTAGGCTGCACCTCTTAAACTATCCATTGCTATTACTGGTTAGTAATAGTTACTTAACTAGTAATAGTTACTTAATGGGGACATTTTCCTCCAGGAATGGAGCAAACTAAGCTCAGCTACTGTAATCTTTTGTTGAAATGTTGCTGTCCTTTACTGCAGGTCTAAGCAGAACCAACATTGCTGAATATCTTGTAATTGGGGTTTATATTATACTCAGTCTACCTTCGTTAGTCTAATCATGGTATCCTACACTGTCACTGTAAGGGCTTTCTTTATAACTACACATCTAATTTCTGCAGGAAATGGTTTCGTGTTCCGGATGTGTGTTCTTTACAAAAGCTGTAAACATAACTATTGTTTAGTTAATCAAAACAACAGGGCAGTTCCTAGAAAACTTTTGCTTTTAAGCACTTCCAGTGCTTTTTCATTTAAACCATCAAATATCTCTTCTCCAGAACTTCGAAGTATTTAAACAGGGCATGAATTGTTAAGCATGATTGGCATCAGGCTTCTATGCACAGTACTGGATCAGGTGACTGCAGTTTCAGCAGGTGATACTCAGGTCTGTTAAAGTACAACTTCCCATAATGACAGACTAAGGACTAAATGTTTAGCAAAGGATTGGGAAAGGTGGCACGTTTCTTCCCAAGCACTGATCTGTTGTTTCTTTTCCTGAGCACTATTTTGTATTCCATTGCTATGAATTTTACTGCTGCTCTCCAGAGCCTGTTAGTAAGTCCAGCCACTGTGTGCTATCAGCTGCACCACTGAACTTTAAAGGGCAAGCTCTATACAGTTTCCTTGGTTTAATATTTTTGAACTGTTATGAAAGTGAATGTGATACATCTACTTTTCAATAAACAAGTCTAATCCTACGAAGAGCAAGTGCAGCGAGAGCTGGAAGCACACTTGTCTGCATACACTGATTTCATTCTTTGTATAGCATGTTCTCATGTGTTGAGTCCTTTCTTTTGCTTTAATCCTTTCTGTTTGTTCGCTTTCTTGACACTGCCTGTTTGGGGTTTTTTTCAGTCTTGAATGTATTTCCTGCTTGTCCTTCCTGCCTACATAGAATGGTTTGGGTTAGAAAGGACCATAAGAACATCCAGTTCTACCCCCCTTACACTAGACCATGTCACCCAAGGCTCTGTCCAGCCTGGTCTTGAGCACTGCCAGGGATGGAGCATTTACTGCTTCTCTGGGCAACCCATTCCAGTGCCTCAGCACCCTCACAGGAAAGAATTTCTTCCTTAGATCCAATCTAAACCTCCCCTGTTTCAGTTTGAACCCGTTACCCCTTGTCGTGTCACTACAGTCCCTAATGAAGAGTCCCTCCCCAGCATCCCTATAGGCCCCCTTCAGATACTGGAAGGCTGCTAGGAGGTCTCCACGCAGCCTTCTCTTTTCCAGCCCCAACTTTCTCATCCTGTCCTCATATGGGAGGTGCTCCAGCCCCTGATCACCCTCGTGGCTCCTCTGGACTTCCTCCAGCACATCCCTGGCTTCTCTCTCAGGGCGATCTTGTTACCATCACTGTGCTTCTGTTTTTTAACTGTGTCTCTGACAGTTGCTCCTGGTTGCTGCCAGGCCTGATCCAGCTGTTCTGTCCTTTCTCCTGCTTGGAGTTGTCAGCTCTTGTGAAGGCAGGGAAAACAAGGCCATGTGAACTGTTTGACACCTTGGGTAGCTAGCGTCTATGTGAGGTTAAAAAATAGACAGAAGGAAATAAATGGATAACTTGTCTGCTCTTTTCAGCTGAGGCAGTTACCTCATGTGGCACCGAGCAAAGAACATGGGGCTAATTCTGGGTTCTGCCTGTACGCAGAAATAGCTGCTGTTCAGTGGCGCTAGCAAAGAAACCGGTAAAGCTTAGCTGCAGGCATCTGCTTGCTTTCCCCCTTCTGCCTTCCAAAACATTTTCCAGTAGCGTAGTTTGACTTAGGAGAAGAACAATTGGAGTTTCCTTGTTGGAAAACTGTATTTGAGATGTAAATTGTTCTTTCAGTAATCAGTTAGTAAAAAGAATCTTGATGTACTGGATTCTGACGTGTGTTTCTTAACGTGATGGGGTAAGAAGGTGATGAAATTGTCTCCCTTTAGAACAAACTATTCCATATTCTAAGCAGTTGTTGAACAGAGGATTAGTATGCAGATCTCTGAAGATCAGGGCTTGTACTCTAGAGTCTCACAGGGACTGGAAGTACTTATCACTAGGTTTTAGATCTGATATGCTGAAGAACAAGATTTGCCACCTAAATAGAAATTGGTTAGCAATTAGTTATGTAAGCACAGTAGTCATCACCTACATTAAATACATAAAGGTATGAAATCCCTTTAATTAACATTGAAATCTTAAGTTCTACTTTGAAAAGCACAAGCAGCCTCAGGGCTGTTGTGAATTTGACATGCTTGTTAAAAAGCACGGTTGCTTTTGCTGAAGCTACTAAATCCTTTAAAGCATCTAGGATAGGGAGAGAGATTAAACTGTTTCACTTGAACTTCCTTTTTATTCACAGAAAAATGATGAAAATGGCAATTGCTCTGGTGAAGGTATCGAGTTCCCAACAACAAACTTGTATGAGCTGGAGAGCAGAGTTCTAACAGATCACTGGTCCATACCCTATAAGAGGGAGGAGTCTCTAGGCAAGTGCCTGATTGCATCCACCTACCTGGCAAGACTAGGTAAGTCCTCTTCCTGCACGTATAGACTATCTGTTCAAAGGCTGTCACAGACAGTATGGGGAGCAGTTATGTCTTTTGTATTAATCTCCCAGTTGTTCACTTGGCACCCTGCAGAATGGTCACATCTCTGTGGTTAACAGTGAACTGTTCTACCCAATGAACATTGGTCTCTTTTTCTCTAAAGTGATTTGTTTGCTTAGGCTTTCAAAAGAAGTGGAGCACATGTTCCTTTATGTTCTAATGATTGTAGGAATTACTGTTTTTCAGAGCTGAATTACTGGCTCTGTTTCCCTTTGTGCTGGTTATTTTCCAGTTGTAAAAACAAGCTGTCATCTAAATCCGTGCTGTACCATGCTTGTGTAACTGGGTGTTTTTCCCTAGTGAAACGCTTATACTGCATTAGACCTGAATGTGATTTCTCTGTATTCAATACTTTGGCTGGAGTTACGAGTGTTATGGAGGCATCATGCCCAACAACTGGTATATAAATGACTGCAAGATAGTTTTTCCATCATGCCTCATAGCAGACTAAAGGGATGTTATAATCTTTTGGAAGAATGGAAGTTGTTAGGTAGTTCTGGTTTGCTTCTTTGGTTCTCATATGTGTCAAAAAGCCTGACACATGAGTTGGCTTTGGCTAGAGACCGTGAAGCATCAGCAATGACCTGAAATTAGTACAGATTGTAAACTTGGGAGAAATGCATCTGGTACCAATGCTTGAAGACATTGTAAAAGGTGTAACACTGCAAAACTTGTTTCTAAAAGGCAAGTTCTTTTAAGTCACGTGGTTTTTGTGGCTTGGTTGGTGTTCCTAAAAACTTGCAATGAACTCCTTAAGGTAATCTTTGATATATGCGTGTGTGTGTGTATGTGCGTGTATGTATATATATTATATTTTAAAAAGCATTCTCCTTTCTGTAAAGGTCTTTCTGATTCTGATGAGAATTGCAAGAGATTTATGGACAGATGCATGCCTGAAGCATTTAAAAAGGTAAGTAGATACAGTAGACCAATTCAGTGTTTCTTTGCATTGTTCGTGGCTGAAATAGTGGCTTGTAATTAAGACATCAGAAACTATGGTAAGTACTGAGTATGTTCTTAGATTAAAATCATGCTCAAATTACTTTCCTAGATAGCAATCACAGAGAGTTCCAGTTCTGCAATTCTGGCCAGTTCTGCACATGGCTTGTGTTGGCTTTTTGTTTGTTTTGTCCTTTTTAAAACTAAGAGCTCTACAGTAATTTTCAGAGCCTAAGGACAGGTTTAAAGACCCTTGGATGCATTAGAGGCAAGTCAGAATCAGATTAACTTCGTTCTTTCTGCTCCTTCTTTGGAGGGTTGCCAGATTCTTTCTTACCTCTTTCACCTTCTGTTTAGAATTTGTCTTTCCCCTTAGTGCTTAATGCCTGATGTACCCCTATAGCTTTTCTTCTCTACCTTGCTGTGAATTTTCTCTGCAGAGCTCCCCAAACTAATTTACTTCCCACTATTCCATTCGCTTTGGATACTGCCATAATTTCTTGCCCACTTTTTAGATACTGCCATAATTTCTTGCCCACTTTTTAGACCATATATGTAAAAACATATGTACACCTTCATAAACTTAGTCATGATCTTAAAATGCTGAGAATATATTTAAGGAAGATAGGAATTTAAGGGGAAAATTCCTATTTGGCTGTTAAGAGTAATAACCTTACATACAATGCTTTTAACTTGTTTGCATATTAACTAAACTAAAGCTAAACTACGCTAAAGTGCAGATTGTTCCTCCAGAAGGATTATCTGTAGAAATCCCAGCTCAGAATGTGCTGAATTACAGTTTGCTGAAGTACTTGCAGGAAACTCTACTAATGGTACAAAAAGTAATTGTATTGGAAGTATTAAGCTTTTTAACCACTTATATTCTGACACAGCTAGCAGGAATTAAATTAACTTTGCAGATGGAAGCTTAATGTCTTTTATAAACAACCCCATTAGAGCAGACATAAAGAACATGTTGCAGTAAGTGTGAAGGCAGCATTAAATACCTCTCTCTTCATGGTACATGTTCTTTGTTTTCCAATAGAAACTGCTCAGAAAGTGTGACTTAGTAAATGGTTATTACAGCTGAATCAGTGCAGCTTCGTGGCACGTCTTCTTGAAGATTTAATAGTTGCATGTTCAATCTGCAAACAAATTACTTCCATATTAGTTGTTCTTTGCAAAGGTTACAGTCTTTACTAGTGCGTGGAAATGGAAAACAGTTTGACACATTTTATTTTCTGTCATAAACTGTGATTTAAGGTGTTCTTCAAGGAAATTACAAATTCTATTAACTCTTAAGCCAGTAGAGCATCTGAAAACCACACCAGACTGTGAGTAGTACACACTAAGGAAATGTTTGTTCTGAAAACAGTCTCTGGGGTTGGGGGCTGATAAATTTCTTCTGTTTTGTGATTGTGCTCAGAATTGCTTCTTTTTTATTGTCTTCTTAGTTGTTGACATCCAGTGCTGTTCACAAATGGGGAACAGAAATCCATGAAGGAATATACAACATGCTTATGCTGCTAGTGGACCTGGTTGCAGAAAGAGTAAAACAAGATCCTATTCCCGTGGGCCTGCTTGGTGTGCTTACAATGGTATTTGATTCTCTGATGCAGTTTCAAATATTTGGTTATTTCTCATTTCATATTTATGCAGCTGATGCTTTTTCTAACTATTTAAGTTTTAGTGTATTGTCATACAACCTGCAGCCATTGCTTGCTGCAGACTTTTAACATCCAGTATGCAATTCATAAAGGGGTGAGTGCTGTTCAAAACTCCTTAAACCAATGCTCTTAAAAAGAAAAATAACATCTGCTGTCTTAGAATCATAGAATGGTTTGGATTGTCTAGTTCCAACCCTCCCTGCCATGGGCAGGGACACCTCACACTAGACCATGGCACCCAAGGCTCTGTCCAGCCTGGCCTTGAACACTGCCAGGGATGGGGGCATTTACACCTTCTTTGGGCAACCCATGCCAGTGCCTCACCACCTTCACAGTAAAGAATTCCTTCCTTATATCCAACCTGAACTTCCCCTGTTTAAGTTTAAACCCATTCCCACTTGTCCTATCGCTACAGTCCCTGATGAAGAGTGCCTCCATCGTTGTAGGCCCCCTTCAGATCTTGGAAGTGCTGTCACTCTGTCACTTCACTGTTTTTAGAACTGGTCCTTTGAGTTCATCTCCCCCTTTTACAGATCTCTGGCTCATGTGTATTGAAAGATTACTATAGAGTGAAAGCTTCAGGATGCTTTATACAGTCAGAACCAAGAGGCAGGATCAGGGGTCTTCTGTTGAACTTGATTGTTTTGCTAGATCTTTAACTCTCAGCCAGGATAATACTCAACTGCAGAAGTCAGATAGTATCAAGCTATGCTTTGAGACTGGCATAAGCCATGCTGTTCATTGCCATTGGCTTTTCTTTCAAGGCATTTAACCCCGACAATGAATATCATTTCAAGAACCGAATGAAGGTGTGCCAGAGAAACTGGGCAGAAGTCTTTGGGGAGGGGAACATGCATGCTGTCTCACCCATATCCACTTTTCAGAAGGTGAGTATGGCCATGACCTGTTTTTAAGTTAGATGTGTTTGTTTCTGGAAAGATTGTTTGATTAGCTGGTATTTATAACACAAGAAAGATTAAATGTGTCACCAAGAATTATAGCAAGTAGATCTCCAGATTACGTTGGTCTGTAGCAATGTATTTGTCCTCTTAAATTGTCCCAGTTCTCTCTTAGAGGCTGGATTTAGAAATTGGTGTCTAAAGTAGCATAACAACCAGATGGGTAGATCTGTTGTATCAAAGGACTGACATCTGTTTCGCTGTTGAGTGTGAAATGACCAGGATAACTCAAAGTGTACCGTTCTAGCAGAGAATTTGTGCTTTTCTGATGTGCAAGGACAGGATATCTTCAAGTCAGACACACTATCAAGGAGGCAGTTCTTGAGGTTTGCACCGTCTTGTCACAGTTGTTCCAGATGGGTGGGTGCTAAAAAAGCATCAGTGGAACTGATCTCTCCTTCAGGAAACAAGTTTGTGGCCATAGAAAGAAAATTCTACCTCTGCTGCTCTGGGAAAGGTCCTTTAGTAATGCTCCACACTGCTAAAGTGCTATAAATATAGTTGATGTGAGTCAGCAGCCACAGTGTGTACTGTTGCCACAGCACGTGGTCAGTGATGTCAAGCAGAGTCCAAAAACGGATGATGCCAATGAGAACTAGCCAGAGCTGCAGCTGCACGCTTGGTGAAGGAGCTGTTACAAACACATTGCTGGTTTCTTTGAAATCATAGTGCATGTGTTTGAGGTGTTAGTGGGCTGAATATATCTGTCCAATTCTCTGTTTCAGAAGACAAATGTGGAGTGTTGATGTTTCATTACTAATTTGTTAATGTTTTAATTGTTCAAGGAACCTCATGGCTGGCTGGTGGATCTGGTAAACAGGGTAGGTAAATGTAAACTGAGACCTGTAATCTGTCACTTGAATTCAGTGCTCTTTCAGAGGTAATCTCTTCTCCCCCCAGCTTGTTTTTTCACTCTTCACTTTTCTGACAACCACAAAAAAAACAGGTTTTTTTATCCTTCCTACATATAGAGAAGGAGCCTTGCTAAATACATCTTGTTGAGTTGCTGCCTTCTCCCTTGAGCACCTCAGCTAACACAATAGCTGTGACTAGAGGAAGTTGAAAGCTCAGCTTAGGCTGCAGTGCTGTTTCCCCATCAGATGTGCCAGGCCAGTTGCTGTATGTGGTCTGGCTTTCTTCCCTATATCCATTTTTAACCGAAACAGAGTTTCTAGCTTGTTGTTTGAACTGGTACTGGGTATAACTGCATTGCATTCCCTAGTGTGCTTCTAATTCCCATGGGAACATAAAGCTTGTGTTGAATGTGATGTTTCACAGTAAAGAATACTTGCTGGCATCCCAGGAACTGTCAATCCCAGATTTCCTATAATAGCTGATTTTAAAGATAAGAGGTACTGTAGTTCACTAACATAACACTGATTATTTCACTTCAGTTTGCAGAGTTGGGTGGATTTTCAGCAATTCAGTCCAAACTGAATTCAGAAGATATTGAGCTTGGGGTAAGTTAATCTCCTGTCACAAGACTTCTTCCTTTCCATTACACGTTCATGTAGAATTAGAAATGTCCCTTTTGGCAGTGCTCTTACCTTTCATTTGGTACCAGAGCAACACTCCCACAGAGCCCTGGAGAACTGCTGTCAGACAGGAAGTTAAATGAGGTTGTGCATAAGAATCCTGACACAAGAGCTTTTGAGATACCACAGAAAAGAGGAGGGGTTAGTGTACCTCTGGCTAACAGTCAGCCTTCCAATTAGACATCAATCAATCTAGTTTCATTGTACATTCACCAGCTTGTCACTGGTTTTCTGTTTAATTCAGCTGTAGCTGCATTTAGCTTCAAGTGAATTGACTTCTATCATTTATTATAGAAATCATTGTTAAAGATAAAAAAACCTTAGGAAGACAGGCTCTGTCTAATCCTGAGCAACTGTTCAAGAGCTGTCTAAAAACTGGCTGGTTCAGCAGAGCTAAACTATTTTTGGTGACAAAGCCGAACTGGTTCATTTTTTAGCTTTCTAACCTATATTCAGGAGACTTCAAAATCTTTCAAGCTTTGAAGAGCAAGAAAGTTAAGGGAAAAGATGTCATTTAGAATTTTGTCCCACAGTATAAAATCAGTCTGCTTTCAGTCAAGTACTGTTTGGTGAGAATTCAACTCCTTTTCTTGGGGGATTGATATTTGCTGCTTTATAAAGAGATAGGCTTATATGTGAGCCTAACAGCAGAATAAGGCAACTCTATTTAAGTTCCAATGCTGCAATAGGAGCTTTGACTTTGTTGACCCATTAATAACTGCTTGCGCAGGGAGGAAGTCTTGGGTCAGCATCACTCAATTCAGGCCTTTGAGTGGTGCACACTCAGTTTCACACCACTTGATCCAATGTGAGAAGAAGCAAATTTTGATGTTATTTATTGGCAAAAAAATGCCTTTATATGTTTAATTTCTTGATGGTAAATATCACTTGAAAATCATGCATGGAAGAGATCTTGACATGTATCTGACACATTTACAAAAGCTTTCTCCCACTTAATGCTTTGGGAAAGAAATCTGCTGCGTGGCTTTAACCTTAAGGCTTGGATTCACACTTCTTATTGCTGTAGAGAGCAACCAAAATGTGATGTGTCCTTTTCAATCTGTTTATTTCTGTGACTGAAACAGGATCAGACAGAGAAGACTGAACAGAATGATGAGAGGACCAAGATTAGTGAAAACTGGGAAGGCATTTTTTATTCCAGGCAAAGATATAGAATACATACTGCATGCCATAGAGTAAATCTGTTTCCTGAGCCATGTGTTGTTGTAAAGGACTTGCCCACCAAAATGAATTTGTAGCAAATGACTGGAAACTATTGTCTGAGATAAATAATACGTATTGACCTTAATTTGCCTTTTGCTACAGATCACTGGCTCTGAAAAGGTCTCCTATATGTGCACCTAAATACTTGCTGTATTTTCTTTTCAGGCAATCTCTGCATTAGTTCAGCCATTTGGAGTTTGTGCAGAATATCTCAACTCTTCTGTTGTACAGGTAAAATGTCTTTGTTATGAGAGGACTGAAAATCAGTTTACAGCTGTTTTGGTGTGAAACTGATGACTAATTCAAAAAGCCTTCAATTCACATTGCATGAAGTGCAAGAACCATTTTGAGCATCCTGAGAGTCATGGATAGGGGACGCCTATAGTGTTCAGATTCATTTTCTAAGCACAGTGATCTGTAGTCATGTATTTCCATCTGCAACAGTGGGAAGCTTTGCCTCTGCTATTAGTAAACTTCATCAGTGTAAAGCATATGGGAAAAGAATTTAGCCTAATGGATGATTTTGGGGTTTAGTTTTAATTTTCTGGCTGAGATTAAGCACATGGATATGAAAGTTTACACTGAGAAACTGGTAATACAGGGGGAAAAAATCACTTGTATATTTGTATGTATTTGTACATGTAAATGTACTCCAGGCTTCACACCTGTACTCAGTAACAAAATGTATTGATTTAATAAGTAACTGAAAGGCTTTATTTGAAGGGGAGGTAATTTAGAAGCCACTGGGAGTCACAGAGACACGTGCCTCTAATAAATGATACCTTTGGAAAGGTTGATCTGTCCACCTTTTTTTTTGCAAACCCATATTACAGTGATCTGAAATGGCTTCTTACTCTAATTGCTTCTTTTTCTGGACATAGCCAGCAGGATTGTTTTATGTATGTTGTAGGTGTTGCTTTCTGTCTAAGATAATTGTCAGCTTTCAGCTAAGTGTTTTGTTTTGCTGAAGCCAGATCTTGTGAGTATTGTGATTGATTTCAGGAAACAAAATGGTTGTCATGCCTTTTCTCACATTCTTTAGCCCATGCTGGATCCAGTCATTCATAAAATGATTAAGTATGTGCAGAATGTAGAAGAGAAGGACTTGAAAGACAAGGTAATGTTTTATACATTAAATATTTAAGAACTTCCTGTGTGATTGGGCAGTGTAGACTAGAACAATACCTTTATTTTCATAAGCAAAAATACAGCCTGTTCTGAATTCTGAATGGCACAGAACAAAATACATCTACCCAATTCCATTCAATCCGCTTTTCAGTAAATACCTCATGTTCTGACCCTTAAAGTATTTTACCTGTGTTACTATCAAATATGTTCTGTTGGTCTTCTTCAGCAAGCTGAATGCTCACTTCTGTAACGGATTTGAAGGTGCTTATTATCTTGCAGTCTGTTGTATGTGCACAAGTTATAAGACTTTGAATGTTACATTAGCTGTTTGCTTCTGAGAATTCAGCAACTGCTGATATTTTATGTCCATGTAATTTGTGACTACTTCCTGTGTTACCCTGAATTTGGCATTCGGGTCTATTAAGTTTTTAAGTGCTGAGTTTATACTTAGACTTAAATTGTTAATTGTAAAGTCTGCATAGTGGTGTAACTACATAGGAGCAATTTAGAGTACCAAATCTGCAGCAAGAAAGTCCAATTTAACCAAAGCTTTTGTTGTCTTAAGGTTTCTAGGGTACAAGTTATACTTTCAGACGTACATGGTACTGCATTTCAGAGATTAAACAGGCTGTATTGGGTCACTAACCCTCCTCTTTGTGAATCATAGAATAGTTCGGGTTGGAAAGGACCTTAAGATCATCCAGTTCCAACCCCCCTGCCATAAGCAGGGACACCTCACAGTAAACCATGGCACCCAGGGCTTCGTCCAACCTGGCCTTGAACACTGCCAGGGATGGAGCACTCACAACCTCCCTGGCCAACCCATTCCAGTGCCTCACCACCCTCACAGGAAAGAATTTCTTCCTTAGATCCAATCTAAACCTCTCCTGTTTAAGTTTGAACCCGTTCCCCCTTGTCCTGTCACTACAGTCCCTAATGAAGAGTCCCTCCCCAGCATCCCCATAGGCCCCCTTCAGATACTGGAAGGCTGCTAGGAAGTCTCCATGCAGCCTTCTCTTCCCCAGGCTGAACAGCCCCAACTTTCCCAGCGAAACAGAATAGCAAAAGTAGCAGTGCATCTATTTGTCCTTTTTGTGTTTTGTTTTAAATAGAGGCTAGTCAGTATCCCTGAGCTTTTGTCTGGTATCAAGCTGCTGTGTATGCGCTTCCAACCCGATTTGGTAACGGCGGTAGATGACTTACGGCTGGACATTCTGTTGCGCATGCTAAAATCTCCTCACTTCAGTGCAAAAATGAATTCCCTCAAAGAAGTAGGTTTGCTTTTCTTCGGGGGAGGAGGGGGTGTCTGTGCATGTGTGAAGTGGGGTGGGTTGTTAAGAAGCCATTGAAACTGCAACCCTAAAAGATGAAATGATACATGGACACTGTAGGAGCACCTACGAGCTGGGGTTTATGACCTAGAGCTCTTTGTGCTAAAATCTTATATCAAAGTAGAAGAAAACAGTTTCTTTTTGATGGCAGTTGTGGTTTAAGTATAGTGTTGTTCTTTCATCTCTTCCTTCAAGAATTTGTGTAATTTAATTATCCCCCCAAAAAATGCATTGGTACAATGCAGCCATTGTAAGGTGTTCTAGAGTCCCTCTTTTGTGCTTTTATTTATGGGAAAACTGAGATGTTAAACCTCACTGCTGTTTGATTCTAAGTCATAAATGCTGTGTATCCTTGGTGAAGTTCTAAAAGTGCAGCTTTTGAAGGCTTTAGCAGAAATGTACTCCTTCTCCCTGGAGTGAGGAGCCTGCATTGGATAAAAAAACAGGACACTGATTTGAGTGTAAGAAGCAGAAGCCTGAAATAACCTAGTTCTGGTGTATCTGTAGAACTGTACCTTGTAGAAATATACCTTTTCTGTGTCAGAATGTGAATAAGAATCTGCTGCCTCAGAGGCTGATGACAAGGAGGTGTTTCTTGGTAGAAGTTTGTCTTTAAACAACTTATTAGAAAACAAAACCAAGCACACACACACACAAGGGGAAAAACCCAAATCACACAATAAGACACCAACCAACCAAAAAAGCTCAAACACCTCCTGTGCTCAAAATACGTCAGGATTCACACTTAAGCTTCACAGTGAGCCTTTTGAATAGATTTCCTTGTGTGCATATGGAAAACCTGTGGGAATCATTGTTAGAATCTCCCATTTTGCAATTTCTAGGTAACAAAATTAATAGAAGACAGCACTGTATCCAAGTCAGTGAAGAATGCAATAGACACAGACCGGTTACTAAACTGGCTGGTAGAAAACTCTGTCCTGTCCATTGCTCTAGAAGGTAAGCATTTTCACAAAGGCATTCAGCATGAGCTTTGAGTGTATTTAACAGTTTCATCTGTCCCTTTCAGTGCATCTTCATTAACCAAGGAGTTGAAGGTTTTTGTCATCTTCAAATCGGAGTAAGGAAAACCCTGCAAATTCTGCTACTATCATCTAGTTCTCTACTTGACGTCTGCAGATGTCTTCTGCTGTACCTGGGGTTTTTGTTCTCAGTTTATCTTTGTATATTGTTAGGCTCTAGGAAATAGAAAAAGAGGGCTTTTTTTTCCCAGGTAGCAATGTCCTATAGGTGTGGAGTGCTATAGATGTATGAAGTGAGACAAAATAAAAATAGAAGGAGCCTTGTTCTTTTTCTTTGAACTGATAAATTTCTTTGTAACAATAGGGAGAGAATTTTCCAGTGAAGGGAGAGCTTTGTTCTTCTCCCTTTTAAAATAACTTGTTTATTTTTAGGCTTTTAAGGACTCTAATACTGTTTTAAATCTATTAACTTAGTTACCTTTCTTTGTTTCATAGGTAATATAGACCAAGCACAATACTGTGATCGTATAAAGGGAATTATTGAACTGCTGGGCAGTAAATTATCTCTAGATGAGCTCACTAAAATCTGGAGAATTCAGGTGAGCAACCAAGACTAGGCAGGTGTTTTTAGACTGTCTTACAGAAGCAAACGTTCTAATGGTGGGATTTTTTTAGCTGATAATATATGCATCTACTGCAAAGTGGAGGTGTTGAGATGTTAACAGTATAATTAATGCAAAGGCTTTCTTCTGCTTCTTCCTTTACCATTTAAAATCAAGTGTTCTGACAATTTCTTGTAATATAGCTGTTAAATCTTACAATGAAGTTCAGTTCTTTGCAATGAGTGTTAAAGGGCTGTGAAACTATTTGACTTGAAATAAGATGTTTCCAGCCTGAAACAGGTGATGGAGTGTTTGTCTAGACCAAAGACTGTGCCTAAGGATGTTAATTTTTATGACTGGAGGTACGCATTTGAATGCAACTCACAGTGTGACTTTAAAGAGTAGGCTCACAAATTCCTGTTTAACTCCCTGTACATATGTAGAATTGACTGACAGGTCATCTTTTCATATTCACTTTATGTGTATTCAACTTACTGCTGTGTAGAAAAGGTGGTTTGACTGCTTAATGCAAACACCACATGGAAATTTTGACCAGAGACATAATGTGCTGCAGGAAATGGTTTTCTTCTCTGTGCAAATGTTGAAGTTTTAGACTAAACTCACTTGACTCTCTCAGATCTGTGGTATATGCAGGCATGGCAGCAAGTTTTGCAAGCTTGGTAGAGCTGAAGTATAATTCTAGCTCACTTTTGTTCTTCTGGCTGTTGTTACCATGGTGCTCCCATCAGTGTGGGAGGAGATTTTGTATTGCTTGCTTTTGAGTAAAGCCTTAAAGAGCGTCAGAGATGGAGCACTCCACACATGAACTTAACCAAGAAGCAAAAATGGTCATATCTGTGTTCCTGGCACCACACCTTACAGTGGTGTGTGCCACTGCAGCATCTTCAATCTGCTGTAATAATGGCTGATTAACTTGGTCTTTCTACTTTAGAATTACTTCCAAAGACCTCTCTTGTCAGTGAAATGGGGAGCAGAGACAGTAACTAGTTGTGTTTCTAACATGTCGCAACCTGTTATTCTTTGTCATTAGTATGAATAGCAGGGTAATGCTTAAATGAAGTTTTTTTCTTGATCTCATTTGGGATAAAGACCCCCTTTCTTGTGTTTTCCATCTTTTCAGTCAGGACAATCCTCCACTGTGATAGAAAACATACATACCATTATTGCTGCAGCTGCTGTGAAGTTTAGCCCTGATCAGCTCAACCATTTATTTGTTCTAATCCAAAAGGTAAGTTTTCACGTGAATTTTTTCAGTTCCCTCCTTAGGGAATTGAATTCCCTTAGGAAAGAAATTGATAAGATGTACTTTTGCATCCAGCCTACCAAGAGGCAAATACCTTCAATACATGTATATTTTCTATATAAATGTAAAATTGACTATTCAAAATTAACACTTTTAATACTGAGGGGTTTTTTTGTGTTAACCTGAAGTCTGATCTGCTATTGCATTGCTGATTGACTTAGATTTTAAGTACGTTGTTGTCAGGGTTTAATCCCAGCTGGCAGCTAAGCACCATGCAGCTGCTTGCTCACCACCCTGTGGAGGGATGGGAAGGAGAACTGGCAAAAGGTAACACCCATGGCTTGAGATAAGACCAGTTTAATAGGTAAAATATAACCATTTAATGATAGTAATGAAAAGGGAGACAATAGAGAGAGAAATAAAACCCAAGACAGACAAGTGATGCACAACACAATTACTCACCTCCCACTACCAATGCCCAGCCAGTCCCTGAGCAGCGATTAGCTCCTCCTGCCTGACTCCCCCTGGTGTATATATTGAGCATGATGTTCTATGGGATAGAATATCCCTTTGACTCATTCAGGTCAGCTGTCCTGGCTGTGCTTCCTCCTGGCCTCTTGTGCTCCTCCTCACTGGCAGAACATGAGAGACTGAAAAGGTCTTGACTTAGAATAAGCACTACTGAGCAACAACTAAAACATTGGTTTGTTATCAGCTTTGTTCTCAAACTAAAACACAGCTACTAGGAAGAAAATTAACTCTATCCCTCACTTAAAGTGAGATTTTATTATTATATTTAATCTCATATAGCTTATATTTGAAAAAAAAAAATCATTGGGCAAATAAATATTGTAGCTCCCAGTAACAAAACTAAGGAACTATGCCTGGTGGAAACATTCTTGTTTGTATTTTGATTTTCCTGCAGTAAAACAGTTGTAAATTCTCCTTTTGTGAGACAGCAGACAAACAGTGCTTGCTGCTTTAACAGTGAATATTACTTCTTTGCTCTACAGAGCTGGGAAACAGAGAGTGATAGAGTGCGGCAGAAGCTGTTGAGCCTGATAGGACGCATCGGTCGAGAAGCGCGGGTGGAGACAACCACTGGAAAGGCATGTGAATGTTTGGGGTTTTTCTTTATTAAACATCAGGTTGCTGGACTGTCTACTTCCTAGGTCCTGACTAGTCTTGCACTTCTTCCTCTAGGTTCTGGAAGTGCTTTGGGAGCTGGCTCATCTTCCAACGTTACCATGTAGTCTTATTCAGCAAGCTTTGGAGGAACATCTGACAATCCTCAGTGATGCCTACGCAGTGAAAGAGGCAATCAAAAGAAGCTACATCATCAAATGCATAGAGGATATTAAGAGGGTTGGTTTATTACTTATCTTTTCCAAAATGAAATGTTACCTAGCCTTGATGTTGCCCTTCCTTTCAAGATGCTCAAATTGCGTGTCCCATCTGTAAGTTCTTACCTTGGGGAGTCCACAAGAGGGGTAGGCTTTGTGTGAGCCCGTTTGTTGACCATGAGACTCAAAGTAAGTCTCTTGCCTTTGTTTTAAGCAAATTTTCAGCACAAGGAGTGATCAGTTTATGGGAAACTACCAGGATGGGCCCAAGGTTAGAATTTGCAAATGGAACCACTATAAAGGTATGTCAGTATTTTAACTGTCCCTTTCATGTGAAAATCTAGATTAGTTCTCTTTGAGCATGTGTTCTGGCATGACCATTAAGTCTCAAAATACAAATTGATACTTAAATCCTAAGAGTTTTGTATTTTAATAAATATTTTAATAAAATACTTAAACTCTTTTCAGCTAACATAAAGAAGCCATTCCCGCAGCTGCCTGTGCTAAGATGTTTCCTGGCAGCAGCAGCAGAGATGTGCATGGCTGAAGAGACTGCATATATTCTCTCCTGCATTGCAGGCAGTTTTTCCTGCAGGCTGCAGGAATGCTCCTGTCTTTTTTCAGTCTGAAGAATCCTGTAAATAAAGAAAAAGGCTTGTTCTTTTTTCATCCTTTCTTTTTCTTTTCCATGATAAATCAGGTTTTGTCTGTGCTGCAGCATATGTAGAGGATTTTGGTTGTTCCAGAAGCAAAGTTTGTTGCTTCTTGGTATTGATCACAGTTTTCTGTGTGTTTGTGTTTATGAATATGGATTTAGAGCTTTGGGTTCTCAATGTCTGTGAAACTTGCAGTTTTTTGGTTTGGGTCTTCTCTTGTGCTTTCCTGTTCTTGCATTCTTTTTAATTACATTCTGGCAAGGGCCTTTATAGAGGTGCTGCGGTGGGAAACACCAAGGGCAAGCTGTAATTGTAAGCTAGAAGGGATTGGCGTAACCATACAGCAGAGGTTTAAAAATACATCCTTTTTTTTATTGCCCTTTATTAGGGGAAATGAAGGCATAAACTGGGAGGGAATGTAATATTAAGTCAGCATTCTCAGATACATGAGGGAGTCTTCAGTAGAGACCTCTCTGCTATGGGCAGGCTACTTTAATCTCCCTGAGTGTGTAGGTGGTAGTGGTTGTTGTCAGTATTTAAACCAGACATCACTTCTCTGAATAAGCAACCTCAGCACTGGTTTGTGTGGTCAAACTTTACAGAAAATGAAGCCTCCCAGAAAAGTGATGAGCAGTTCTAACAATGAGGTAGGAGGGTAATTCTTCGCAGGATCTCTTTCAAAATGCAGCTTAAGTATCCTTTGCTTCCTCTCAGAGGCTCCTTGCAGCACCAATCAGAAGTTTCTTCTTGTCTCTCAACCCGCAGTAGTATTTCAGATTGTTTATTCTGTTTTTCCTGTTTTAGCAATGAGTAATATCATTGGACTGGATTTACCCTTTTATGCCCTAACAGGCCTGCTTCATCTCCTGTAATTAAGGAAGGTGGTGGTTATCTCTCCCTGGTGCAACTTTTTGTCTGCTTAAATTTGCATGTTCCTTAGCAAGGAGGTGGTACTTTGGGCTTAATAATGACAGCAAAACGGCATATGTGTGTCAAAGGATTTCTTGTAGAAAGTGAAGAAGGGTACCTTGAATGTGTTCAGAAGGGGACCAGGAACAAGTAACTGAAGGCTTCAGAGCTAGTAGATGTTGTTTTGAAACAGTAGTATTAATAGACATCATTAGGCTTCTAGGAGTCTTAAGAGGAAAGTTAAACTGTTGTTGAGCATGTACACACGTGTAATTGTTTTTACCTTTCCTACTACTAGTCATCCCAGCACAATAATCCTCAGTTTGTGTGGGTGGTGCCAGCATTACGTCAGCTCCATGAAATCACACGTTCATTTATTAAGCAAACTTACCAAAAGCAAGACAAGGTAAGAATGTGATGCTGAAGGTGATTTTTGAAGCCCTTGTTATGTCTGTATTGTGTGGCTTTGCTTCTGTAGAATGTGGAAATTGAATTTAGAAGTGAGGGAGGGGGAGGGGAAATCAACAAACTAAACCATACTTTGATAAGTAGTGCTTAGTGATGTAGCATAAACTGTCCAAGTACAGATGCCGTATGGTGTGCCATCCATTTGTGTGTGCATGTATACATATATATACATATATATGTGTGTATAAATCTGTTTGCTGTGTCAGGACTAACTCATTGTGTTCTCAGCTTCCCGTGGAATAATTAACAAGCTGTTAAGAAATGAACAGTGGCTAATATTTAGACCAGCTGCTTTGTAATTGAATTGCCATTGACTATTAGAAAAGGGACTAAAGTACCAGCAAGTCACATGTGCTACACAGTGGCTGAGCGGAGGGGTGGGACTTTGTTTGGCATCTGCAGCACATGTGCTTCAGCACATCCCGAAAACGCTAATGTAAGGGGGCTTTGGATGCTTGGATGGGATACAGCTGACTGGTGGGGGGGGAACATTATTCTTTCCAATATGACATGTGCCTGTTTGCCTATTTTCTTTAAAACCTCACAATGTTGTGTTTTGATTTGGGGGGGTTTTTTGTTTTGTTTTGTTTCTTTTTGCCAAGAGCATTATTCAAGATTTAAAGAAAAACTTTGAAATAGTGAAGCTGGTGACAGGAAGCTTAATATCATGCCACCGTTTGGCTGCATCTGTGGCAGGTCCAGGAGGGCTTGTTGGAGCAACATTAGTGGATGGCCGATACACTTACCGGGAGGTACTGAACCCTGGATTTCTTACTACCTTCAGTTTTGAAACCACCATGTAGTCTGTCACTGACCAAGTTGTGTAAGATTAGGTGATGATTCATTTTGGAATTCACTGGTATATATGTTATCTCTGAATAATTACACTGGTTTTTAGTTACAATTCTGATACTATTGGGGCTTGATATAGCCTTGTTACATTATAGAACAAGGGTGGGCAAACGTCACAATCCAAATTTCTTAGCAAAGTCTTTAACTGGTCAAGAGCTGGATCTCCTCACCCCAGGACTTTTCTGTCTCCCAGCTTGTGCAGCCTCCACCTTCCAGTTCAACTACCATTCTAAAGACTATACCCTTGAATTTGGTGAGAAGCTCTTGAAGCAGATTCGCTAGTTAGGAAACGGAAGCCAAGTGATACTAGCTTATTGCTAGCTGTGATTTAGTAACTAGTATCAAATAATGTCAATATCAGGAAATGAATACCAAATCCAAGGGGATTTATGCTTCTTTTTTAGAAAGGTAATAAAAAAGAAGTAATGCTTAAAATTGTGTAAAATAGAAATAAAACTGCAGTAGCAATTTCTGTTTTCCAGGTTTTGCAAAGTGTACTGGTGTTTGACAGCTAAGTTTGCTACAAAGAATGCTCAGAGTTCTTGTTTCAGGGGAAAAACAGTCTTGAGCTTGAGTTTTTGTTTTTTCTTTCTCAGTATTTGGAAGCACACCTAAAATTTTTGGCATTTTTCCTGCAAGAAGCCACCCTTTACTTGGGCTGGAATCGTGCCAGGGAGATCTGGGAGTGCCTTGTAACTGGCCAGGATGTCTGCGAGTTAGATCGAGAGGTAAGAAGTGCTTGAGAAGTTGGTATCTGTGGGTTGCAGAGTGGATCTTAATGGGTCAGGAGTAACACGTGTGTTTGTTGAGACATGCCAGACGTAAGTAGTAAGCACTAATAATGCATTTTATATTCTTTATGAAAGCTAATGGAGCCACTGTTACGTGTTCAGTTATGACTAGGATGCTTTTTTAACATTAAATTTGACTGAGGGAGGAACGTTGGCCAGGAGACTAGTTTTAGCTTTATGGATACTGGTTTGTAAAGGAGACATTCAGCATTGTTCGGGTGAAAGATGACTATGATTATAGTGATAGGACAAGAGGTAATGGGTTCAAACTTTTAACAGGGGAAGTTCAGGTCAAATATAAGGAAGAGGTCCTTTACTGTGAGGGTGGTGAGGCACTGGAATGGGTTGCCCAGAGAAGTGGAGAATGCTCCGTTCCTGTCAGTGTTCAAGGCCAGGTTGGACAGAGCCTTGGGTGGCATGGTTTAGTGTGAGGTGTCCCTGCCCATGGCAGCGGGGTTGGAACTGGATGATCTTAAGGTCCTTTCCAACCCCAACAGTTCTATGATTCTATGAAGTACCCTAACACTGCAATGCAGCCTGTATAACATGGGAGGTTACTGGAAGATGAGAATTTGAACCTCTTGCTGTGGATAAAATTTCTGTAAGATAAGTTACTGTAATAGCTGATACAGTTTGCCAGTGCTCTACAGAACTGAAGTACTTGCCATGACAATGGGGTAAAAATACATCCGCCTTTCTTTCACAGATGTGCTTTGAGTGGTTTACAAAAGGACAGCATGATCTAGAGAGTGATGTACAGCAACAGCTCTTCAAAGAGAAAATTCTTAAACTGGAGTCGTATGAAATTACTATGAATGGTAAGAAAATGGCTTCTGTCAACAGATTTGGTTTTGAAATGCATAGCACAAACTTACTTTCTGAGCCTTTACATTAAATACATAACCAGTTCTGTAATTCAGGTTAAGAAAGGGGCCTACTTCTATCATTTTGAGTTCTAATAGCTGCAGGGGAAAAGGTCATCTCCTGTATTTGATAGTTTTGTTTCTTCAGGAAAGCATAGGAGCTCAGCCTGACCTGAATAAAAACCTTGCACCTTTTTTCTCTTTCAGGTTTTAGTTTATTTAAGACTTTCTTTGAAAATGTGAACCTGTGTGACCATCGACTGAAGAGGCAAGGAACTCAGCTGGTGAGTGTTCTGGCAAGGTCGTTCTTGTGATAGCATCTTGGAGATGGGAGCAAGTGAGACAAGGATTCTTTAGCAGCTGTTTGGCATGGTCATGTTTATGTTAATATCCAGGTCATCATTCTAGTATTGACACTGAAATTCTGAAGCTTTAAACTCCACAATTATGACAATTAAAGTTTCAGCAATTGATAGCTGGAAGCTGGCGTGTAGCTTCTAAAACTTTGCAGGAGGAATGGGTGGATATTAATACCTTTGTATTAATAATCAGGAATTCTAATACACATTTTTTACTTGTCCCTAGTAGGGAATATTCCTTTCTCTCCTTTATTTAGTCTTTTTAATTATTATTTTTCTGCTTTACAAGAGATTTAAGCTTAGAATCACAGAATGGTTTGGGTTGGAAAGGACTTTATCTAGTTCCAACCCACTGCCATGGGCAGGAACGTCTCACCCTAGACCATGTTGCCCAAGGTTCTGTCCAACCTGGCCTTGAACACTGCCAGGGATGGAGCATTCACCACTTCTCTGGGCAGCCCATTCCAGTGCCCCACCACCCTCACAGTAAAGAACTTCTTCTTTATATCCAACCGTACATCATACTCAAATTCCAACCTACAGTAATTTTTAACTCTACAATCTTTAAATATTTCCATTAAAATAATGACTGTATGTTAAGTAGTTTTCCATAGGCATTTTAGATCTTTATCACAGAAACCTAACTTGAAATGCACAGTTTTTTGCCAAGTATCATAACAGGTTTTGTGATGGTTTATTATGTGGTCAGTTACCATGTTCACCTTTGTGAAACAAATTCCATTCCCAATTAAATTTCTCCATGCATTTGAGGTCTTTTACTTTTTAGTTGGCTTGACAGAGTAGTCTTTGGAACTTGTTTATCCACCTGCAGTCAGACAATTTTTTTCTAGTGTAAGTATACAAATATGTAGCTATTGATTTCCCTTTGCACTGTGCCAAAGCTTGGCAGCACGTTGGAAAAGAAGATTCTACAGATTCAGTCAGAAGATGCTTTCCTAACAGATGGAAGACTTGTTTTGTTCCTGCAGTTCAGCTCACCACTGTGTAAGAAATCCACTTGTGTTTTATTGCTGTTCTTCCTTGCATAGAGTGTAGAAAAACTGGAATTAATAGGAATGGATTTCATTTGGAAAATTGCAATGGAGTCACCTGATGAAGAAATTGCCAATGAAGCTATTCAATTGATTATAAATTACAGCTATATCAATCTGACTCCTAGATTGAAAAAGGTAGGCATGTATTTGTACATAAAGTGCTTTGACATTCATAGAGTCTTGATATTCTGCATGCTAAAATGTGTGATTTGTTGGATTCCGTCTGGTTAAGTAATTCCCATCATCTTGGTTTTAACTTCTAATTCATTTGTATGTTTTATCTTTAGGATTCAGTATCACTGCACAAGAAATTCATTGCTGATTGCTACACACGATTAGAGGTAAAGGACACATTTTAATTGCTCTTGTACCTGCATCCTGTTTCAGTTTTGTATCTTAGAATAATTGACTATGATGACTCTACTTAAACAAAAACATTATTTCTGCAGATACTTCTTGTTCTCTTAGCTCTGCAGGACATGCTGATCATCCATGTAAACCAGTACTTACACTCTGCTTTGTATTCTAGGCAGCCAGCTCTGCACTTGGAGGTCCAACATTAACACATGCTGTTACAAGAGCTACAAAAATGCTTACAGCAACTGCTATGCCTACGGTAGCAACATCAGTTCAGTCTCCTTACAGGTAGGTGTGCCTTTAGAAGAATAAATACAGTGGTAGACATTTGCTTCCAGCTGCTTCCCACATGATTTTGAGCACTAATTCAAAGTCTCAGTATTGGTAGTTGTATATTCTGGTGGTTTCTCAGCTGAATATTCCAATTATAGTGCAGGTTAAGTTCCAAAGACACTTTGAAAAACCAGTTTTTAACAGAAATAATAAAAAAAGCCAACACTTCCCCCTTCAATCTGCCAAAACCCAAGTAAAAAAACCCAAACCACAAAATTCCTTATAAACTATTACCAACCAGGCTATTAGTCTATAATATTTCTGGGGCAGAAGGGTTTGGTTTTGTTTGGGTTGTTTTAACTGGGAAAGAAAAGGATGGGGTTTGCTCCTCTATCTCTAATGAATACCTAAATGTGTGTAGCTTAAGTAGATGAGCACAGGGTGGGACCTTAAGAAATATGAAGCTTCTTCTGAAGCTGGCTACATTTCAAGCAGTATAACACAAGCTTCTTGGCCTGTTTTCTTAGTTAGTTTCAACTGAATTAACTCCAATTTTAAGGAGTTATATTTGGAAAGAGCTAGTTCATGGTAGTTATCTGTGGGTGCTGAAAATGAATTTCTGAGACAGGTTATGCTTGTTTTCAATGTTTGTCTCTAGGTCAACTAAACTTGTAATAATTGAGAGGTTGCTGCTGTTGGCAGAGCGTTATGTGATAACAATAGAGGTAAGACACAGCATTTCTTACTAAGCAAGGCTAAAAACATTATTTCTAGTATTAAAAACAATAAAAGTTACTTAAACCTATGCATCTCTGGCAACTTTGTTACATACCATCATAGAAATGTCTTTGTTTTCAAGGGTGATATTTATTGTCAACCTTTTCTTCCCACAGGACCTTTACTCTGTTCCCCGAACTATTCTACCTCATGGTGCTTCTTTCCATGGACATCTTTTAACACTTAATGTTACGTATGAGTCTACCAAAGATACCTTCACCATAGAGGTATGTGTGCACAGGTTATGTGTGTTATGTGTGCAGTGTGCATCGTGTAGCTACTCTTGGGGTTTTAGGTGCTTCGGTTGAACAGAGTAAGCTGGTTTGAGGGACTTAGTCAACTTGAAAACACTTTGAAAATGTTAAAAGTCTGTATAATGCTACTGTAACAGAAGTGTCTGTAGACTGGATGTATTTTGATCATCATGCTGAGTTGGGAAACAGAATTTGTTTGCTTGCTGTCAGTGATGGCTGTCCTACCCTGTCAGCCTCTCTTGTGGACAGTACCTTTACCACCCTAGGAGCAGGAAGACTTTAAGGGAAGATTTTTTTCTCTTGGAATTTAGTACTTGAGCAGACTTCCTGAACTGGTGCTGTTTCATTTTCCAGGCACATAGCAATGAAACTGTAGGGAGTGTCAGGTGGAAGATAGCAAAGATGTTGAATTCGCCTGTGGATAATATACAGATATTTGCCAATGACAGCCTGGTATGTTAACTACAAACAATTCTCAATCTTTATGAAATTGAGTTTCTTTTCCAGAGCTAAATGATAAATGTTTTCCTGCAGCTAACTGTAAACAAAGATCAGAAACTACTCCACCAACTGGGCTTCTCTGATGAGCAAGTCCTTACAGTAAAAACATCAGGAAGCGGGACTCCATCAGGGAGCTCTGCAGATTCCTCAGCCAGTTCCAGCAACACCAGCAGTGTGTTTAGTTCATCCTATGCAATGGAACAGGTACAGTGTAATAGCCTGAAACCTTCCCTCACATTTTTCCTGGAGGGAGGGTAGTTGGGGAAGATACAGCTAGGGTGGAAGACTTAGAGACTTAGCTGTTCATCTCAGCTTCAGTATCCAGTCCTCAGTAGTCTGGTTTTGCTTTCAAACTGCAATTGAAACAAAGCATTTAAATACACATTTGCTTTATACATGCAGACTGGATCTTGTAACGTCTTCTGTCACCTTTGGTAGCTTGTTTGGTGTTATTCATTTCTGCAGGGTCTTTTAAACAGTCAAGACCCATATGATTGAACTTTGATATTGTATATTTGTCTAGGAGAGAGATTTCTACTATTAATAAAGCTGCAGGATGAGAATAAACTAAGAAGGATCAACTAGCATGTTTGGACCATTCCTGGTCTGCTTTGTATGTCAACCCTAAATAGTTGACTTAGAAATTGGTTGTTAAAAGGGAAATGGGGTAATGTAAAAATGAAATGTTTCTCAGTCTAGAAAGCAGCTGGGATTTCTAAAGGCCAGGTTGGCCTCTGGGTTAATTGCTTGAGTGAAGAGCTCTCTTAAAATTACTTGCAAGAGAGTGGAGAGAAAAAAACCTTTGTATTTCTTCTTAATTCTCAGGAGAAATCCCTCCCTGGAGTAGTCATGGCTCTTGTGTGTAATGTGTTTGATATGCTTTACCAGCTTGCCAATCTAGAAGAGCCAAGGTAAGCAAACTAAATGCTTATTAAATATTGAAGCAATGCTCACACTGCAAAGTTGTAATAGCTGCTTACTTTGCAATGTGTAGGCATCCACCAGGCCACAGTGTGGCTGAGCCCTGTTTTGCACTAGTAACTTCTGATAACTTTTCAGGATAACATTACGAGTGAGGAAACTTCTGCTCTTGATACCCACTGACCCAGCTATTCAGGAGGCTCTTGATCAGCTTGATTCCCTGGGAAGGAAGGTATGGATTAAACAATAATTGATCTTGGTGATTTAAAAAGGAATTTGCTACCAGGTCTCCTAAATTCCCTGTCAGAGTATCATCTGTGAAGGGTTTGAAAGTCTGCTGTAAAATAATGCTCATGTTAAGGATTATTGACTTATCTCCAAGCAGCTGGAGGCAACAGTGTTATTGCGGAGATCATAGGAAATGTATTGCCAGTTATAACAAAATGTAGTATCTCAAAATACCTCTTCTGTGGCTCTTTCCTCCTAGAAAACACTCCTATCAGAATCAAGTTCTCAGTCTTCAAAATCACCATCCTTGTCTTCAAAACACCAACATCAGCCCAGTGCTAGTTCAATACTAGAGAGTCTTTTCAGATCTTTTGCTCCAGGCATGTCCACCTTCAGAGTGCTCTATAATTTAGAGGTAAGAAAACAAATCTATTTCTTTCTACTTGTGTTCCTGAGCACTAAAATAGAAGCAGTTCCAAGTTTCTTGGGCAGGAGTCCACCAGACAAGGTCATTACGCAGAATGCGAAAGTCACGTCATAGTCTGCTTCTATGTATGTGACAAGTTCTGCATAGAAGAAAGAGGTAAAGAGTTTCCCTTTAGAGACTTTACTGTGAAGCTAGTCCCCTCTTCTTGTGGAAGGAGTGTTCTAAAGTAAGTGGAGAGGAGCAAAGAAGCATCAAAGTCTTTGCTGTTTAGGTAAAATCCCTGCTTGAATATCCAGAAACTCTGGATATGGGATTTTTAGTATATATTAAAAAAAAAGTTAGGTGTTTTAAAAATTAATGGGAGCTGTTTAGTTTAATTGGTTTTGCTTGATTTAATTGGAAAGAAAAAGAACGTTAACTTACTTTCTATACAAGTCTATCATAATCTGTAGAGACTCAGGAGGAATATTTTGGGGAAGCATTTAACTCTGAAGAATTTTCAGTATCCAAATGTGCAGGGCTTTTACCCAGAAGCTTCTGGCCTGTTCTAGCTGTGCATGTGAAGTGAGTGGAATACATGCTATTTTTTAACACTAAGTATTCTCCTGAGTAAGTTCTGCAGCCAAAACACTGGATTGGACCCTGTTAAAAGGCTCTTTCCAGCTGTTCAGTGCATGGTTTTTAAAGTGTATGAGAGTTCAGCTCATGGTGTTATAGCACTGTAGTCTGCACACTCTAGGAAGCTGAGCAGTTTGTAGCTCTACTCGAAGGTCCCATTGTTTATAAGGACCCATAACAAATATGGTTTGAACAACTTGAAGTTGGAGGGGCAGTTGCCAACAGCTCCAAAAACAATGGACAAAGTTATTCTCTTTCATTCCTGGCGTGTGCCAAGATTGTTGTAGGAATTCTCTTGCAGTTGCTTTCCTTTGGTTCTCTGCAAGCTAATGTTAGCTCTTCATCTTCCTACTCTGTCAACACACTGCAGCATTAGGATTCCCCTTTTGCTATACAGCTGGAAAGAAAGATGCTTGATGATGCCTTTGAAATACGTTGACAAGTCCTGCAACTGAAAGCAAATGGTTTAGCATGTCACGGCAAGGGTATCTTGTTGAACTGGCAGGTTACATTACAGTGTGACGAGGCAGTTATCTGCTGCTGCTATGCCAGAGCAAATAATAAAAGCAAGTAATAAATTGCTTTTCTGGCAAAGGATAAGAAGTAGAAAATTGGATTAGGTGTGTAGATCATAGGAGTGGACTTATTCATCAAGTCCATTTAAGCCAATTGGAAGATGATTTCTGTAAGGAAAAGGAGGATGTGCTCCACTGGTGATCTATGGGAACCAGTTTGAACTGCTCTCTGACAAACTGTGCACAGGAAATCTGCAGAGCACATGAAAGAGATGAAAACTAAATGGTGCAGGTGTTCAGGGTTGCATCATGCAGTGCTGTGATAAGATTTCATGTGTGGCACTCTGTAAGCCATTCTTCTGACCTGTGAACCTGGCAAAGATGTGCTTTGTTTTCCCACATGCAACACTGTTGGCTGTACGTTCCAAAGAGTTCTCAAGAAAGTAAAGAAGTTCTGGGGATCTTCTGGGACTTTGGCAGGGGCTGGGGAGTTGTTTGGGTGGTGTTTTGAGGGGTTTTGATGTAAAATGAAGTGAAACTGATAATAATTGTACATGAAATCTGGCCCATGGAGACCACAGACTTCCTTATGGCCATGTTTCTGAGTGTAATTGCATTGTGTGAAGTTTAGTGCTAACTTAAAACAGGAGGGATGATACAGTGGTGATAAGGTCCATAGAATTACCTGGACCATGTTTTACCAAAGGGAAAAAAAAAACCCAGTGAAAGCAGTTTTCAGAGCAATGAGTAAGCCATCTGTAGGGTGTTCTATGGGATACTGTCAAGTGAAAGCCTAGGAAGCATTTGGGCTCCTAAGGAGCTTCAGAACTGACTGAGACTGAAGATATTTAATGTACTAGAATATGCACTTCATGCTTTCCCTTAATGAGTAAACTGCAATGAGAAAAAAATGCCATTTGATACTGAGTAAATATCCATAATAGTCATAGTTCTCCTGAATATTTTAATGTGATTTCTCTTCACTGACTGCAGCTTCACATAAGTGCATTGTTAATTGCTTCATTTGTAGTGGATATTTTCCTGTTACACTTTTAACCTTCAGCAGATTAAGGATGCTAAAGGGGGAGAGTGTATGTATGCTTATTTATTCATTTATTCTAGGTACTGAGCTCCAAGCTGATGCCAACTGCAGATGATGAAATGGCAAGAAACTGTGCCAAGTCTTTCTGTGAAAACTTCCTCAGAGCAGGAGGGTTGAGGTTAGGTGGCAAAATCTTGACTCAATTTCTGACACTTCATTTAGTTACCAGTTCCATGTGGTTTCTGCTTTCCACGCTGTAGCACACGAGTACACCTGTAGGCTTCTTCAGAGAAAAAGGAATTCACCCAAAGCTGTTATTTTTCATTATCCAGTGTCTGTAAAGCTACTGCCATAGTATATGTTGTTAAACCCCAAAATAAAGATAGGCTTCACGGATAAGGTTGTGAAATGTAGCTTTTAAGAAGGTAGTTGATGTTTGGACAGTTAGCATTTAAGTGCTTCGGTTCAACTTTGCAAGTGTGTACATTATACTATGACCTGCAGAGATCCTGCTGGACATTTTAAGCAGTCAAAGCATAAACACTGCAGTAGGAACCAGATTAAACTTTACAGTCTTCAAAATTGAGACCCTTCAGATAACACTTGAGGCACACTGTGAGTGGTTTGGAATACCTACAACACTGCTTGTGCTTGTGTCAGATTTATCAGGTGTTTGTTGCTCTTAGTAATTCTATCCGTTCCCCCTTCCTGGTGTCCCATAGATGCTGAAGCATTTTCTAGCAGGAGCAGAAAGCTTCTATCTGTAGATAGAAGCTCGCAGCCCAGAAAGCCAGCCATATCCTGGGCTGCATCCAAAGGAGCGTGACCAGCAGGTTGAAGGAGGTGATCATCCTCCTCTACTCTGCTCTCGTGAGACCTCACCTGGAGCATTGTGTGTAGTTCTGGTGTCCTCAACATAAAAAGGACATGGAGCTGTTGGAACAAGTCCAGAGGAGGCCACGAGGATGATCAGGGACTGGACTGGCTCCCATACGAAGACAGGCTGAGNAGCATTGTGTGTAGTTCTGGTGTCCTCAACATAAAAAGGACATGGAGCTGTTGGAACAAGTCCAGAGGAGGCCACGAGGATGATCAGGGACTGGAGCATCTCCCATAGGAAGACAGGCTGAGAGAGTTGGGGCTGTTCAGCCTGGGGAAGAGAAGGCTGCGTGGAATATATAGATCTTATATAGAATCTATGATTCTAATCTATGATTCTATATAAGAGCAGAAAATGGGGATGTTAACGTCCAAAGATGCCAGATAGGAAGTTTTAACTGGCACTAAGCTGACTGAGTAGGAGAAGGGGAGGATAGAGAGAAATTAATTGCAGCTCTCTCCTAATGTAAAACACTTTTAAATGGAGTCTGTTTTATTGATTTGTTTTTAAGTTTGGTGGTGAATGTGATGCAGAGAGATTCCATCCCATCAGAAGTAGACTATGAAACAAGACAGGGAGTCTATTCCATCTGCCTGCAACTTGCCAGGTATGTAATTGCCTTTCATTAGCAAAAGTGCTGCTTTCTTGGCTTTTAGAATGCAGCTTGTAACATTTAAGATTAATTGGTACTTTGAGTTCTGTTTCATTCACTTGCTGTGGACATTCCAAAACAAGCCTGACATTTTTGCTCTGTGAATGTAGGTTCTTGCTTGTTGGCCAGACAATGCCTACCTTACTGGATGAGGATTTCATTAAAGACGGGGTAGAAGCATTGTCCTCACGCCCCTTCCGTAATGTCAGCCGACAAGCAAGTAGGCAGATGTCCATTTGTGGAACACCCGAGAAGTCATCCTACCGACAGCTCTCTGTGTCTGATAGATCCTCCATTAGGGTAGAAGAAATCATACCAGCAGCAAGAGTTGCCATACAAGTAAGGAAGTGTTTGATGATTTATGGGCATGTAGCGATGTCATCTCCAATGACAGCTCTATAACTTTTGGATTTTTAATCAAAACTCCACCTTGTAAAGGTTCTTTCCCAGGCTCCATTTAAAAGCCTCTGAAAATCCTGACCCATCAGTCTCTTACTCCAATCTTGATCCAGATTTTAACACAGCCTCAGGAAATATTTTGGCAGTACAAAGGGAAGCAATACCCCAGAAGTGGATCTACGCATAAATCTTACTTGTGATTTATTTTTAGTCATGCTTAACTCTAAGATCTTAGTAATTTTCTCTGAATAGAAAGAAAGTTCCTGTTTGAACTTGTGGTTTATAGTCCATGTTCCTTTGAGTTCCAAAGTTTTTTGTTTCAAATAACAAAGTTGATTTTTAATGAGCTTGATGCTACCCTGGGGGAAAACTGAAATTCTTATTTCAGTACCTCAGGAAAGTGCTATTTTCCCCTTTATAGGCATGTATAGAACCTTCATGTAAAGAGCATGCTATGCTAGGTTCTTGGGCCAGCGCTTCCCAGATGAATCTATGCGATTGTTCCCAGATGGATCTATGTGATTGAAATCAGCATGCTTACCTCCAGATAGGTGAAAAGGATACCTATCCTAGTGAGGAACTTTAACTGCTTCCTGTTAAGGCAGCAATACTAATCTCCCCTTGCAAACAAAAAGACTTTTGTATCCTTGAGCCTGCTTAGAAAAGAGAGAGGAAAGCAAATCCGAATGTCAATTTGACATGATTCAGAAGATACATTCCTCTTATCCTTGTGATTAATAAAGGCTCTTGAATATTGATTGTAGAGATAACTGCTGTTTCTTGTTTCTTCAGACTATGGAGGTGAATGATTTCACTTCCACAGTGGCTTGCTTCATGAGGCTCTCTTGGGCTGCTGCTGCAGGACGACTGGATCTTGTGGGAAGTAGTCAGCCAATAAAAGAGAGCAACAGTTTATTTCCTGCTGGGATTCGAAATAGACTTAGCAGCTCAGGTAAGGTGACTGTGTCTCTAAACCAACCTAAAGAAAGCATTTGGCTTATGTTTAATTGAAGCTGAATTTGTTGGAGTTGGACTCAGTGATCCTCTTGAGTCCCTTCCAATTCAGGGTGTTATATGATTAAATGACAAATCTGAACAAAATGCTGTGCATTCATATGCATATTTGAAGAAGTTTTTGAAATTGCAGAGAACTGACCAGAAGCTGAAAACATCTGAAGAATGTAATGGAATACAGCATTTGTTCATCTCTTAATGCAGGAAGTAATTGCAGTTCAGGAAGTGAAGGAGAGCCGACTGCCCTGCATGCTGGTATCTGTGTGCGACAGCAGTCTGTATCCACCAAAGATGCTCTGATTGCTGGAGAAGCCTTGTCCCTCTTAGTAACCTGCCTTCAGCTACGCAGCCAACAGCTAGGTATGAAATAGAATTGGATTACTCACTATTTGGAATATAAGTGAAAGGGGGAGGCTTTTGGAGACAGACAAGTACAAAAAAATCATGAGAAACTTCTGGCTTTGTAAGCTGAGACAGCTCAGGTTAAAAACACAAAACCTCATTAAAAAATACAGGGATTTCTTTACAGGACTGAAGAATAGGTGGCATGGAACAAGGCATATTTTGGGAAAGCTGACTTACTGCCAGTATGTAAATATTTACACTGGCTTTGAAGTATATAATTGCTGCTGTTTGCATATCTAGTGCTTAGTACTTGAACCTTTGCGTACAGGAATTGTAGATACTGGTGGTGGTGGAAGGTAAAGGAAAATGCTGTTCCAATATGGTGCCAGAGGGAAGAGATGGAGAAATACCCAAATAGCCATTGCGGCTTTTCGGTGTTGATGGGGGTGATGTCCTCTGGGTGCTGTAGTATATTAATATAAGACTGTATCTGGCTTATTTTTAGTTATTTAAATATTTTAAGTTATTTAAATGGTTTCTGTTCCAGGATCTTTTTACAATTTGCCTTGTGTTGCTGATTTCATCATTGACATACTGCTGGGATCACCAAGTGCTGAGGTGAGGCTCTGAAAGCTTCTTGTTATACTTCTGAAATGTCTAAACTTTGATCATTTATTATGGCCTGAAGATGAAATTGTTCATAACAGGCACTGCCAAAGGTTTTTGTGTTTAAATGAATAAGCATTGTATAACTATTAGTAATTCCAGCATCTAATGATGTGTTGATAGAAAATGCTGAAGTATTGCATTCTTTAGGCTTGTTTAATCCATGGGGCACCCAGGACTGTGCTGTCTTAAAAATACTCTCGATTTAATAAGGCAAATTCTGTAAAACTTCAGGAAAAGTTCCAAGTAACTTTTCATCCCAGAAGATTTGGGTAAGGTTTAATGGACTTTTCTAAACGTCGGAAAAGTTCTTCCAAATGCTGGATCCCTCCTAAAATTCATTCTTTCTGATCTAAGATTATTCTGAATATTTTAAAATCCTGAGATTTCAAGTCATGCCTACTTTATTTCATTGCATCTCATATTTTACATGAAGTCTTTGCATCTTTTTGTCCTTACCCGAATTTATAATCTCTGTTTAATAAAGCATCAGAGCTTTTAGCTCAGGGATGAAAGCGGATTCCTAAATCCCTATAGAGAAGCGCTGGCTGCAAGGCTCATAGTCTGGTTTACACAAGCTTTTCAATGTCTCTACCAAAACATGAGTGTATTTTTTACAACCTTTGAGCAACTGCTAATGTTTGACACTGCTTCAGATTCGTCGTGTTGCCTGTGACCAGTTGTACACCCTTAGTCAGACAGATACTTCAGCTCACCCAGATGTACAAAAGCCAAACCAGTTTCTCCTGAGTGTTGTTCTTGGTGCCCAGCTGCCTCTTTGGTCACCAACCAGCATCATGAGAGGAATCAACCAGAGGTAAGTCAAATGCTTGTTTGTTGAGGAAGCAAATCCATCACTTTTTTAAGTAAGAAATGCTTTGGGAGCTCTGAGGCACAAGGGATTGAAGTTTTGCAAGTCTGTTGAAAGTAGACATCCTTTCACAGCCCACATAGTTTTGGAAGAGTGTAAATTGAAGGGAAATAAAGCTGAATTCTCAAGGTACAACTCTTCCTCAGTGAACCCTTACAGTTCAGCTTATTTGACTTACCAAATTAAACTGGCCTGCTCTTTCTCAGGTGTGGTCATGGCAGTCAGAACCTGGCTGGAATAGAATCATAGAATAGTTTGGGTTGGAAAGGACCTTAAGATCATCCAGTTCCAACCCCGCTGCCATGAGCAGGGACACCCCACACTAAACCATGCCACCCAAGGCTCTGTCCAACCTGGCCTTGAACACTGCCAGGGATGGAGCACTCACAAAGCCCCTGGGCAACCCATTCCAGTGCCTCAGCACCCTCACAGGAAAGAATTTCTTCCTTATATCCAGTCTAAACCTCCCCTGTTTTAAGTTTGAACCCATTACCCCTTGTCCTGTCACTACAGTCCCTAATGAAGAGTCCCTCCCCAGCACCCTTAAATCCTTCCTGAGGCATAGTGGCAATGTTGCTACAGTGACATTGAATTTATTTGATAGTATTGCAAAGGTCCAGATCATAAACCAGTCCTAAAGGATCTGGTCGTTTCAGCAGTGTCTGGACTCATGACTTCACCTGTTTCCTTCTTCTTTATGTTACCCATTGCACCTTTAAAGCCTGTAGGTGTCAGTCGGGTTAACTTGTCCCTGACCAGCCAAAGGTTGTGGAATTTAACAGTAATTTTAAACAGCAGTTTCTAAAGGAACCTGAGTGGAGGAGTAACTGAGAATTTAAAACCTGTTTTATCCTCATATGATATTTAACTAAAATTGTTAAGGAAGAAATCAGGATTAAATGTTATTCTTAACATTCAGAAGTAGCTGTTGGGGAGGAGTTTGTTTTAAAGCTGCAGCATAAAGCATATGCAGAAGCACACCTAGATAACTGTGCAATTCTGGATTAAATGGACAGAGCACACAGGCCTTAAAGGCAACTGCTTAGAAAGAAGTTCCTGCTTTTAAATTAAGCCTTTCTTCTGTTTGTACCCATTTCAGACTTCTATCCCAGTGTACAGAATATTTTGACCTGAGATGTCAGTTACTGGATGACCTCACATGTAAGTATGTACAGGCACACATGTCATTCTAATGGCAGCTTCCAAACTTGTCTTCCTTCTGTAGACAAGATGTAGAATTGCCTTTGCAGAGGGGTAACTACACCCCAAACTCAGTGTGACCTGCCAGTGTGCTGGCTGTCCTGTGTTAATGCCTGTCATGGACTGTTCTTGCATTGAGTTAGAGCAAGGCAGCTCACTCCTTCTGGAAAGTGAACTGAGTTCCTTTGTGGAAGTTACGCTTTGTACACATTGTGGGGCAAACCCACCATTACCAAACTGCTTGAAATTCTTTGTATGCTGCATTTAAAGAGTTGTTAATTTTTCTTTTCTCTTCCTCTTGCAGCATCAGAGATGGAACAGCTAAAGATAAGCCCAGCTGCCATGTTAGAAGATGAGATCACCTGGCTAGACAACTTTGAACCCAACCGCACAGCTGAATGCGAGACCAGTGAAGCTGATAACATTCTGTTAGCAGGACACTTGAGGCTCATCAAGACTCTTCTTTCACTCTGTGGGGCAGAAAAGGAAATAGTTGGTAAGTATTCCTTTTTAATCTAAAGTGACTAGTGTGAATTCTGCATCAGCAGTAGACAGTGTGTGTGAAGATGTAACACATCAGTACAAGTGATGCAGAGCTTTAAGGAGTAGTTTCGGCAGTGCCTTTGTTGTACCTTTGACATCTGATGAAATATTTGGATCTTTTTGTTGTTGATATGGTGCTGTTAAGTGATTTTGCTGTTACAGAATACCTTTTGACATTTGCAGTGATAATACAAGTATTTAACAGTATGTGTGGGTTACTGTGTTACAGGTTCATCTTTGATAAAGCCATTGTTGGATGATTTCCTCTTCCGAGCATCCAGGATCATTCTGAATAGCCATTCTCCAGCAGGCAGTGCTGCAATCAGCCAGCAAGACTTCCATCCAAAGTAAAAACTGTTTGGTTTTTCTTTATGTTGGGTTTTGTCCTCAGGAATACAGATGTTGCACTGGGGCTACAGATGCTAGGATTTAATACCAGTGTTGGAGTATTTCTCTAGTTCTCTACATTTCCCACATAAGTGTCCAAATAGCATTTTAGTAAGTTTTGTGTGATCCAAAATCTTTGCTTTTCTGTACTACCAAAGTCTGCACTGTTAAGGCATCAGTGATGAACTGCAGGCACAACTAAGCACTAACTTCAAGGGAAGTTGGCTAAATTGGAGCATGAGCAGGAAAGTAACTGTCCAAGCCCCTTGTAAATGAGAATCGTGGAAGTTCCACTGTTTTCTTTTTCCCTTCAAAAGAAATGTGTTCTGCAAAAAGCTAATGCCAAGCAAGTCTCCTTGCACCTGACATAGCTGATAATAGTCCAGAATAAATCAAATGGGGGTGGGAAGAAGAGTGGGCTTTCTCTTTCCTGTCACACTTGCCTTCTGTTATTGCCATACAGTATCTGAAGGGGTGGTTAAATTAGCTCATGTGCAGTTTTGTGCTGCTGCAGCTGGACTGCTTGCATTATGCTGACTAGTTGGTGTTCAAGTTGGATCAGACATATTCACACTGCCTTTCCACATAACCTAAAGAAGGTTCCAGTGGAGCATTTAGCAACCCCTAAACTGAATGGGACTTGCTAAACCTTAGTGTTTTGTTCCAGCTTTGCTCAGTTGCAGTTAATCTCAAGCATGCTTTTTTGTTTGCTTAAAGTAAATAAAGTCTTTTCTTTGGCTCTTAGAAGAAAGGGATAGAATGTTTGATGCAAAGAAAAGAGCTAAGTAGAAGTGTTCGTACTGGTCTAAGCAGAGCTTAGGTCTAAGGTCATCTCTTGTAGCAAGTTGTCTGGTCTAGCTCTTTCAAAGCTTGTATCCCTGTAAATAAGTCATTATGTCTGTATCAGTGTTACAGTGATAGAGAGTATCTTTCTGTCTCCTTCAATGTATAACCAGTTCTCTGTCTTTAGGGCATCTACTCTTCCTTGCTACTGAATGTTAACAAGTGTCTCCATGTCAGTAAGGGAGGCTTATTTAAAGGAGTGTTCCTAGTGCTTTGATTCTTGCCCATTCCCCTTCTCCAAGAAAGAAAAAAGAGCACTCTGCAGTCTCTCAGGAGTGTTCTATCATTTGAAGTGTTCCTTTTGAACATTAATTGTCACTTGTTCTGAGTAATGTGGGTTTCTGGAATTAGAAATAATTGAGTCATCTACAAAATAGATCTCAAATGTGGTTTTCTTTTTAGGTGCAGCACAGCAGATAGCCGATTAGCTGCTTATGAAGTGTTAGTAATGCTGGCTGATAGCTCACCTTCCAATCTCCAGCTTATTACAAAAGAGCTGCTTTCTATGCATCACCAGTGTGACCCTGCACTTACCAAGGAGTTTGATGTAAGCACGAAGCCTTTTTCGGTGTGTGTTAGCATGGGTTGGAGTACTGTGTATGATCCACTTAACTAGTGCATTCATGACATTTCCATGGTGTTCAGTTTAAGATGACAAAACACAGATTAGATTAAATGCAGACCCATGTGATGTTCCTCTGAAGCAAATGCTCCACTGAGTCTGTTCTAAGCTATTTTTAAGAGTTTTGTGCAAAGTGTTAAATAATTAAAACATCAAATACAGTGCTCTCACAATCTTTCAGACTTTATATTCCTGCTTTTCCATTAAACTGCTCTTAATAGCTTATATGATGGTGATTATAGAAGCTATAGTATGTTGTTGGAGTCTCATGCTTTTTATAACTTAGTGGAACAAAACCTGTTTGTCATCCTAGTATCTTCCACCAGTGGATAGTCGTTCCATCTCAGGATTTGTGGGCCTGAAGAATGGTGGTGCTACTTGTTATATGAATGCCGTCTTCCAGCAGCTCTATATGCAGCCAGGTCTTCCAGAGGTAATTGGTTCAGCATCCATTAAAGTCCTTGTTTCTGAATGAATGTCACCTGAACTGCAAGTTCAATTTAGCACCATTTATAAATGAATTGTTTAAATAAACCCAAAACTGTGTGTGTATGTGTACATAAATATATACACATGATAAATACATAAATTATAGGTTGTTCTGCTGTGTGTCATAACTTAAAGTAATAATTTTGCCAAGAACCAACTTCATAAGGTTATTTATTTCCTCCCAGGCTTTCCTTTCCATAGATGATGATACAGACAATCCAGATGACAACGTGTTCTATCAAGTTCAATCTCTTTTTGGTCATTTGATGGAAAGCAAGCTACAGTATTATGTACCGGAGAACTTCTGGAAGGTATCATGTCTTCTTGTTTAGGTTATATAGCATTCCACATGAGTTAGTTATTCAGCCTTTTCTCATTGTAGAATATCTAGGTCAGTTCTACTTCAAAAAGTCAAAACATCTAATAATAACTGTTCAAAAAATCACTTTTTTCAGTGATATGTATATGGAGGAACCACCTTTTCACATATATATTTATACTTTATATAGATTTTCAAGATGTGGAATAAGGAACTATACGTTAGAGAGCAACAGGATGCTTATGAGTTCTTCACCAGTCTTATAGACCAAATGGATGAGTACCTCAAGGTAAAATCCTCAGGGACTTTTTTCCTTGTTTATATGCATCTCCTTAGTACTTGCCCTCTCTTTCTTCGTTGTTCTTCAGAAAAGAAGGCAGAGAGCCATTCAGCTAGTATCCATAGTATTCAGAAGTTTAAAATGCCTATTGCTTTCTTGGTCTTTCCCTGCAATGCATCCAACTGATGTCTAACTTTACATCTCCAACAGAAAATAGGAAGAGACCAAATATTTAAAAATACTTTCCAAGGGATCTTCTCTGATCAGAAGATCTGCAAGGACTGTCCTCACAGGTAATGTTAAATTCAGTGCATTACTGACAAAGTAATGTGCTTCTATAGCTATTAAAATAAGTAGGCCAAAATAGCATCACAGCTGTTGATAGCTATGGGGCAAATGCAGTATTCTTTCCTAAGCATAAGTCTTGTTAATTCGAGTTCTACTTTTTCAATGCCTTGACTGTTTTGCTTCTTGAATTTAGGTATGAGCGTGAGGAAGCTTTCATGGCTCTCAACCTAGGTGTGACTTCATGTCAAAGTCTGGAAATATCATTGGATCAGTTTGTTAGAGGAGAGGTTCTGGAAGGAAGCAATGCATACTACTGTGAAAAGTGCAAAGAAAAGGTATTAATTCTTTGTGTATGTAAAAGAAGATTCAGCTCTAGCATGGTATTTTCTTCAGCATAGAAGCCATGCTTAGGCCCTGCTTACTCTTTCATGTTGAAGACATAATGACAACATTAACTGCATGCACATGGCATTCTTTGTTCCCTGTAACTCATATCGTAGACTGAACATTGAGGGGGATGGCATAGTAGTAAAATGTTCTGTAACATACCAGCCCACTGCACAAACTGTGTAATTAATACCTGTACTCGTATTTTGTCTGTACATATTACAGTCATCCTATGGTCACCCTGCCTCCCATGGCTGTGTTGTACATTTGTTCCAGATGGCTGCAATTGTGCATCTGTAAGAGCACTTCAGAATGTTTGAGGTATATAGATAGAGGTGATATCTTGTTTTCTTTTTAAGAGAACTACAGTGAAGCGCACATGCATTAAGGTCTTACCTAGCCTGCTGGTGATTCACCTGATGAGGTTTGGCTTTGACTGGGAGAGTGGACGTTCTATTAAATATGATGAGCAAATAAGGGTAAGAAAACATTTCTTATGGCACACCCCTGCTGCTTCGGGGAGTGGACTCTTACTCTTCCTATTCATTCTTCTTTCTTTTGCCCACATTTTGATACAGGGATTTTGAGTACACTTAACACATGATCCTGCTGCAGAAAACAGGCTGTTTTCCTTAGAGCTTTCCTTGTCTGCGACATTCTTAGGGTCCTTTCAGAAAGCAAGATCAAAAACCTCCATAAACCATAAATACATTTAATTTCTCTGTCATAAGGATGGAAAGTTGAAGTACCATGTTTTTCTTTGGCGTTCCTAGTGTGGAAGTATTAATACAATTCTCTTGGGGTTACACTAAGCATGTACATGGTATGATCTCCGAGTTAATCTGAAATACTTTCTTTCAACAGTTTCCCTGGATGCTGAACATGGAACCTTACACTGTGTCAGGGATGGCTCGCCAGGACTCATCCTCAGAAGTGGGAGACAATGGTAGAAACACAGATCAAGGAGGCGGAGGCTCCCCAAGGAAGAAAGTTGCCCCTACAGAAAACTATGAGCTTGTTGGTGTGATTGTTCACAGTGGCCAGGCACATGCAGGGCACTACTACTCCTTTATAAAGGACAGGAGGTAATGAACAAGAAGATTTGCTTGGGAGTGTTGAAAGTGGTCTAAAGACTGCTTGTTTTGGGAAGGTATAGTGAGCCATTCAGAGCTCTGTGGGAATCACTCTTCCCTTTCTTAATACACCCAGTATTGTGAGTGTTCATAGCACAATGATATGGGACACCATATTATAAAAGTCTCAGCAATTCTTATGTACCTTGTATTGCAGTTTGGGGGCTTCCTGTGACACATAGTTGCAGGTGATGTGCTTCTATTTTTAATCACACTTATTTGTTTAATGCAATTTTGATATTAACTGGACTAAGCTTTCTATTAACTGTTAAAGCAAATGTATGTTCAGGTTTGTCATTTCTAGGGTATCCAAGATGGTTTGGTTTTTTACTAGACAATCAGGTAACTTTCTTTCTGTTCTGTTTGGATCACAGGGGCTGTGGAAAAGGAAAGTGGTATAAATTTAATGACACCGTTGTTGAAGAATTTGACCTAACTGATGAAACCCTGGAGTATGAATGTTTTGGTGGAGAGTATAGACCTAAAGTCTATGATCAATGTAAGCAGTACTACAGATTGATTTACAATAGCTTTATATTTCATACTGGTTCTCAATAGAGGTAGAGCTCAGTTCATTGTATCTACTTTGAGCTGCTTGGTCTAATAATCATTGTGAAGCAGGGGTTTTTTCCCCTAAGTCTTCTCTTTACTGAAGGACATAACAGCTTGTATACAGCTTAATATTGATTGAACCATATTCACTGTTGTTCAGTACTTTGTAGACTTAGTAGCAGAGGTGATTCAGAAGTAAAATGGCACCTTGTTAAAATAGTCTAAAAAAACCCAAAAAGGCCTTCTTTTAGATTAGAGAAAATGATGGTGCATAGAACATGGAGTGGCATCATATAGTTAAACTTCTCAGCACGTTAAGGAATTAATTCCAAATCCTTCTCCACCAGTATTCATTTGTTTCATAATTCTGACAATTATCTTTTAAAAATACATCTGCTTTTTTGCAAAAAATACTTTTTAATTCAGGTTTTTGTTATTTATTAACATAAACTGATGTTTTGATCTGACAAACAGCCTTATAGTGCCACAATATACACTCCTTGCACCCTCAGTTTCACTTCCCCATAGGAATGAAAAAGGTACTAAGCCTTCAAAGGCCTTCATCGAATGCCTTTTCTCCCACCAGCTAACCCATACCCCGATGTGCGTCGTCGCTACTGGAATGCCTATATGCTGTTTTACCAGAGAGTGTCTGACCAGAACTCTCCAGTCTTGCCAAAGAAAAGTCGAGTGAGTGTTGTGCGTCAGGAAGCTGAGGACCTCTCATTGTAAGTTCTCGTGTTTGTAAAGGTTTCTCTTATATCTAGTCTAAGAAATTGAGAGTTCCTGTTTAACAAACGAATATACCGACCCTTCTGTTGTTTTGGTTTTTAAGCTGCTTGATGAATAGCCTTTTTTTGCCTTTATAATTTTCCATGCTGCTGTTGCTATTGCAGTTAAGACATTCAAGCTGACAGCCTCAAGAAGTATTTAGACTCATCTATATTTGCTTTAAGACTACACTATCTGTACTGGCACTTTAAACTTGAACTGTAGCTTTGTCATAGGATTTTGTTATTCACTCTGAGCTTGTGTATATTTCAGATCTGCTCCATCTTCACCAGAAATCTCACCCCAGTCATCACCTCGACCCCACAGGCCCAACAGTGACCGCCTCTCCATCTTGACCAAGCTGGTTCGAAAAGGAGAGAAAAAAGGGCTTTTTGTAGAGAAAATGCCTGTGCGGATATATCAGGTAGATATATCAGTTGCAAGTGGCAACTGAATCCTGCTGCTAGGAAATTTAAGCACATAGTAAGAGGAGCACAGGAACTTTGAAGGTGGCCTTGAAGTAATTCCATTGCAAGCAAAGCTAGGATAGAATTCAGGTTTTCACATAGTTAATAGTAAGCTGCTCAGTGGTACGTTATTGTTTTTGCAGTCTCTTATAAAACTGAGCCATCATTCCTTGCTTTGAAGGAACTGCAGGCAAGTTATTCAAACATGAGATATGGCAGCAGTCAACGTGCAAGCAGGGAGAGATAAGAGCAGAGAAGATGCTTCATTTGAAGTACACTTGAGCAGTAATGGAGTTGATGGCAAATTACAGTCATCCTTAAGTTCTTGAGTTAACAAGAATGTAGAAAGTGGAGGAGAAGTAAGAGAAACAAAAACCAGCTTCAATTCTGTTCATGTCTGTTAGTTTATGTAATACTGAATATGATCTCAAAGGGGAAAACACAGATACTGAAGGCAACTTTGCAAGTCAGGACTGAAAATAGAGGTGTGATGGCATTGGCAGAGCAGTGAGAGAACGGTAGAGCCTGAGTATCCTCTGTCACAAGAGGAACATCTCGGTCAGCAGGCCTGCAGCTCTGGTCCATACAGGAGAGGGAACAGTCTTGCATATACTTGGCTTTCTGAACCACACACAATCCTGCTGCTCTGCATATACACAAGAGAGCCTACATCACATACACAGTCACAATAAACTGCTATGTATGGCCCTCCAGTAGGGCTGTATCAGGCATTAATAACTACTTGAGGTATTCTTGTATCCAGCACTGTTTTATTACAGTAAACAGAACTTAGCTCAGATTTATTGAGAATCTTTCGGCAAAGTCCCTTTTGAAAAATGACAAATATTAATATCATTTAAACATATTATTGTGGATGCAGCTTATAATTACACCGTGGCTCCTTGCTCTGCACATGTAAACTTGCTAAGCAAGCCTTTCAGGGTTGAAGGAAGTTCTCAGCTCTTTTATTAAAAGCCAGCAAAAAATGGAACTTATCAGCAACTTCTTGCTTTTTCTTTTCCCTTAATGGCCAAATGCTTATTAAGGCACTCGTCTGTTCTCTTACGTTTTGTAATATCCTTGGATATACAGATCTTGTAAGTTTCCTGTATGTATTTTCCCCTTCACCAAAGCAGGGATTCAGAACATGAACAGGATAGGTCTGACACTGGTTTTTAAACACCACATGTATTTACATAAAATATGCAATTTTAGTTAGAGAACTGTACTTTGACAGCATTTTAGGCTTTTTTTTGTCTTCTTTTACAGATGGTGAGAGATGAAAACTTGAAATTTATGAAAAATAGAGATGTATACAGTAGTGACTACTTCAGTTTTGTGCTGTCATTAGCTTCACTGAATGCTGTAAGTACCTAGATTTTCATCTTAAGAGTATTCAGAGTATGCTGGGTACAAAGGGCCACAGCAGCTATCTGGGTCACAACCAGAAAAACTGGAAGAGAAGGACTGACATGGTTTTGCTTTTCCAGCTGAGCAATTCATTATCTTCATGCTGATAACAACATCTGTCCCAAAGCAGACTCTGGCCTCCTGTTCTAGTAGTAGGAGAAATATGGTGCCATAGTAAAACGTATCAAATAACATGCATCTTTTTTTGATGATGCAAACTGGGCTCTGGAGACAGAAATTCTCTCTATATGGAAAATCCAAAAGTTGGTGTTAGTCACCTCAAAGTTGATAGACTTACATAGGAAATAGCGTTTGCTAGTTAAGTTCTTCTAAATGGAGTAATAAATAAACCTCCATTTATTATATGTATTAAATCCACAGATCTAGTGGGTCTTACAGCAAGTTCGTTCCTGTTTTAGCATATTTGTTAACTAGCATAGTCAGCACTGGAGACTGTTTTTAGCACAGAAAAATGCTTAGGTTTGTTTTTCCAAATGAAGTCAATTACTTCAATAGAACACATTGATGTGTTTAAGAAGAGAGAGTGTTTGTGCTGCAGGCATACTTCTGCTAAAGTAAACTTGACGTTTCTTTCAGACTAAGGTAAAGCATCCTTATTATCCATGCATGGCAAAGGTGAGCTTACAGCTGGCAGTCCAATTCCTCTTCCAAACCTATCTCCGAACCAAGAAGAAACTCAGGTAAGCTCTCGTTCTTGTACTGTAATAACAGACTATGAGGTGTTCATGCTTGTCGTACCTGCAGCATCTTGAAATACTGAGGGTAGCATAACCATTTACAGAAGTAGCAATACATTTGCTTCAGTTTTGAAGGGGTTTTTTCTCCTTCATTTCTGACTGTTGTCCCTCTTTTGTTCAAGGGCTGATACAGAAGAATGGATTGCCACCATAGATGCACTGCTTTCCAAAAGCATTGATGCTTGTCAGTGGTTAGTTGAATATTTCGTCGGGCCAGAGGGCCGGGAGCTTGTGAAGTAAGTACTGTTAGTTCTGGCTTAGGTGGTTTGTTTCTCATGTATAGAGCTCCTTATAACATGATCTGGCCTATACTGACATATTCCCACAGAGCTGTCTGGGTGCATTCTTTGAACATCACTCTAGATAATCACTTAGGGGTTTATTTCTACTATTTTCTCTGATTGTGCAGCTTTCTGAGTGAATGAAAACCTGATAAAATAGTGCAGCATTATGTGGAGGAGGATGCTGATGTTGTATTCAGTGGAGTGTCTTGGGAGTGTGTTTATGTCTAGTATGGTTTATGTCTAGTCACTCCTGGAGGTGATAGGAAAGGAGAACATGGTGAAGGTGTTCAGGGTAAGTTAAATACTTACCTGACAAAGATCAGATAAACTGGAAGTAGTTTTGTCTCACCAAGCACAAGATCAGCTAATAGGTGTCTTGAAAACACTGAAGACAAATTATTAAAGATCTGATATATTTAGAGGTGTGTCAATGTAAAGAAAATTCTATCTTACAGGTTGCACTGAAAGACAGGGTCCTGTGATAGCCTTTTTATTACTTGAATGAATAAATGTATAGGAATATTATAGACCTCACTAGTGACAAGCAGGAGGGCAGGAAAATAATTTAAGGCTTATCCACAGAAGTACAATACAAGACTTATGTGGGCTGTTATCCTTTTAAAAATGACAAACAGGGCATTTAATCATAGTAACCCCTGTGTACACGTCGAGTCCAGTTCTCTTTGCAGCTTCACCTTTTTATCTTCCAGAACTTTCCTCCTGGAATGCAGTGTGAGAGAGGTGCGAGTTGCTGTAGCCACTATCCTTGAAAAAACCCTCGACAGTGCCTTGCTTTATCAGGAGAAGGTCAGTGTCACCTCATCACAGTGATCCTGTTGGTTGTCTTTTGCTGTGTTTGCAGACAGCACTGCATGATTTGTAAATGCCATGGTGAAAGGCTCTTGTCTGTACCATGCTTTCTTGATCTTCATTTCTTGAATAGGTTGATGCTTGTCTCTTCCTGTCCTAGGTGGTAACATGCTGCTCTCAATCTCAGAATTTAAGTTCAAAGTATTACTTAAACAGTTCTGCCTGATTTCAGCTTGTTTTGTACACTGGTATCACATATTCTTCTAATAGTTTGGAAACGGTTTTCTCAAGATTTGTTATCTTTCTGATTCCAGAAATCAGCTTGATTTTTAACCAGTTCTCTTTCCTCACTTAGAAGCCTGCAGCAGTAGAAACTGAGTTATAAGTAGGATTGTTTTTTAAAGGTTTAATTTTCTATTAGAAAATCTTGGCAAGTAAGTTTGGGAAGTGCAGTTTTGTCCCATTTTGCTGATCTTAATACTCTAGGGAAGCCATCATTTGTAGATGTCATTTGTAGAATGTTAGAGATGTACCTTGGGATTCCTGAACCAAATGCCTTGTACGAAGAGAGCTCAAGTGTTACCTGTGTTCTGGTGTACACATGTTACCTGTGTTCTGGTATAGATTGTCAGTGAGGGCTTGGACAACTCTTTACATTCTAATTAATCACTTCTTTTCCACAGTTAAAAACTCTACATCAGTTACTGGAGGTGCTACTTGCTCTGCTGGATAAAGATGTACCTGAAAACTGTAAAAACTGTGCTCAGTACTTTTTGCTGTTCAATAACTTTGTACAGAAGGTAAGAAACCATTGCTTTTTTTATGCCGTTTTAATTTTAAAGGACAATAGCAAAGCAGTTAGTCATCCATATTCATAGAAGGTTTAAGCAGCACAGTGAAACTCTTCCAGACCTTTAGTAGAGTATTCTCTTTTTATTCCTTTTTTGAAAAGGAAATGGCTTTAAACACTAGATTAGAATAAAATCACACAAAAATATACCAGCAGAGTATACCAGTTCAAGATGCCATTTCCAGTCTGAATAGGAAATAAAATCTAGTGTTCATGGGTTTGTCCTATAGGAGGCAGAACAACTGAGTAGACAGTACTGCTTACCCCAGTATGGCTTCTCTCTATTCCCCTGTTCTTTTTCCTTTTTTATGTAACATTTATGTTGCATATACTGATTCTTGTGCAATTTATGCAATGTGCTCTATGCAGTTTATGCAGTGTGCTCTTTATAGAATCATAGAATAGTTAGGGTTGGAAAGGACCTTAAGATCATCCAGTTCCAACCCCCCTGCCATAAGCAGGGACACCTCACACTAAACCATGTCACCCAAGGCTTCGTCCAACCTGGCCTTGAACACTGCCAGGGATGGAGCACTCACAGCTTCCTTGGGCAACCCATTCCAGTGCCTCAGCACCCTCACAGCAAAGAATTTCTTCCTTAGATCCAATCTAAACCTCTCCTGTTTAAGTTTGAACCCGTTACCCCTTGTCCTGTCACTGCAGTCCCTAATGAAGAGTCCCTCCTCAGCATCCCTATAGGCCCCCTTCAGATACTGGAAGGCTGCTCTGAGGTCTCCACGCAGCCTTCTCCTCTCCAGGCTGAACAGCCCCAACTTTCCCAGCCTGTCTTCATATGGGAGATGCTCCAGTCCCTGATCATCCTCATGGCCTCCTCTGGACTTGTTCCAAAAGTTCTATGTCCTTTTTCTGTTGATGACACTAGAAGTGCACACAATGCTCCAGGTGAGGTCTCACGAGAGCAGAGTAGAGGGGCAGGATCACCTCCTTCGACCTGCTGGTCTAATGAGATGGCTTTTCAAAAGTGTGCCTTATTGATCTGCATGATAATCTATTTCATTTCTTAAAGCGGAAAATGCAGTGTTTAGCCCATGCAACTTAGTATTCCCCAGAACACTAATTCTCGAGCTGCACAGGAATGTAACTTCTTCCTATTGTCTATACAGCAGGGTATAAGGGCTAGCAGTCTTCTTCTCAGACACTCTGCTCTGAGGCACATGATCAACTTCCTCCTTGGCCCCAACCGGCAGAGTAATCAGGTAAAGTTTATGTAGCATGTGTTGTGCTGTGGTTTGTCATTTCCATGTTTTTATGATGCTTAAATTAGGGATAAATGGTTTTCAGGTGGTAGGATAGACTAACCCTTGGATTATTCTGTAGACTTCATGCAAGTGTTAGTCTACCTATGCGTAGTTAGCATGGAAATAGCCATTTTGGCAGAAGTGAGCATCGTGTTTCTAATAATAACAAAATCTTCACCAGCTTCCAAGTATTAGAACATGGTGATGGACTGTTAAGGACATTGCTTTGCCTTTAACTTAGCAGATGACTAAACCAGCCGATAAACAGTTAATGAAGCATCTATTTTGTCTTCAACAGAATCGCAGGTGGAGTTCAGCACAAGCACGTGAGTTTGGATACCTTCACAATACTGTAGCACTTCTTGTTTTGCACTCTGACGTCTCCTCACAAAGAAATGTTGGTAAGAACTATGATTCTGCCTTCTGGTGGCTTTGCATTTCCTTTCCTTTGACTGGGAATAACTTAGTGAAGAAAATAGAATAACCTTGAATGTAAGACAGTAATGGTTAGCATGTGCTTCATTACTTTTCATTTTGCTGTAAATGTACCAAGAGGCTGTTGCAAACGGATAGTATTACAGGCACTCAGGGATGGAGGCTTGTGGAAATGCTGATAATGACATTATTGTGCCTTCTCCCCTCCCCTGTATGCCTAAAAGCTCTTTCCTAAGTCTGAGCTGATGAATAGCAAGACATGAAATACTCTCCTAGATGTTTCTCGAGAGGCAGAAATTTCCAGATAAAGATAATAAAGGAGTAAGTTGAGATCTTCAGTTTCCTGAAGGAGGAATTTCAAGTTGACTTTTCTAAAGAATAACTTAATTTCTCTCTAGGGTTGAATGTTTCTATAGTTGGAGGCAGTCAAATATCACAAAGTAAAAGAAGTATGATAAAACATTCTGAATCTGATTGTGCAACAGTGGTAGGGAGTGAAACGAAGGCTCAAAGTACTGATAGTAAATACGAACATTTTGCTTTGACCTTGCAGTTCATTTGCTGATGTCACTGAAGTAAATAACACTTCAGTGTGTTAGAGATTACTTGGAACAGTATCATACGAGCTGTAAGGTGGTTGAGGTGAATGTTATTAGAGACAGTAATGATGCCAAATGAGCAGCAGTGTCTTTAAGGTGTGTAGAACAAACTAATTTATTAGTGGATTGTTTTTGTATTTGCTATTATAGCTCCTGGTCTCTTTAAGCAGCGTCCACCTTTAAGCATCACCGCTTCAGGTCCACTTTTGACACTCCATGAAGAAGTGGAAACCTTGTTGTTCCTGTCTGAGGGAAAACCCTACTTAATGGAGGTATCTGTTCTAAATTCTGCCCAGCTTGAACCTAAAAGTTGGTCTGATGTGATTTCTTTGAAGTATACTTACATGTAAACACTGAGTATCAAAAAGCAGCCAGCTGGATAGTGTGTGATTAATATTTTGAGCCTAAACAAGAAGGCACTTTTGGTTTCTTCCTCACCCCTTGTTATTCTAATATATCCCTAACCTTAGGGATCTGGTTTGAGAGTTTACAAAGACAGCAAAGGCAGCTGAACACATTTTGCAAGTGCCCATGCCCTCATTTACCATCTCAGACTGAGGAACTAACTTGAATTGCTCTGATCTACTGGGTCATGCTTGACCCAGGCCCTTGGAGGTGAGCAGCAGGAGCTGAATAGAGTGCTCTGAGGGCAGAGCTTCCTCTCACTGTACCATGTGGCGCTGGGAGAAGAGGCTTCATCCTTCCTGGAAAGGACTAACATTCTATTACAAACTTACTTAAAAACAATTATATGGCTGTGTCTGAAATTGTTTGCACTTTTCCCTTAGGTGATGTATGCGTTACGAGAGCTGACTGGATCTCTGTCAGTTCTCATTGAGATGGTGGTATATTGCTGCTTCTGTAATGAGCACTTTTCCTTTACTGTGCTACACTTCATCAAGGTAGGGAAATAAGCAAGATAAGCTTTTTGCTTATCCATTTTTGCTCAGCACATTCCAAGTATTTCTTCTAGGCTTTCATCATATTGTGTCTCATGGGTTATAATGGCACTGGAATCAGTACAGTTTGTTGGATCTGGCAGGGAGGGTGTTGGTGGATTTGGGTTTTTTAGGGTTTTGCTGCTTAAAACAACAAATTTATTTAAAATCTGTAAAGCTGTCTTGTAATTCTTTGTGTCATCAACATACTTTACAGTCTAAGTAACTTTACATATTTTACATACAGACTCAACTAGAAACTGCTCCACCTCATGAACTGAAAAACATATTCCAGTTACTCCATGAGATACTGGTAGGTGAAGGGGAAAGACTTGTACAGAATAGGTATTGTTTCAGTGCATAATGAAAAGAGTCAGGACTGCCTTGGTCATTTCAGCATCCACATATCTCTTAATCCTTCCATTTGGAGTGTTTAGTACTTTTAAATTAATGTCTTGATAATTCAGTGATAAATGAAACTTCGTAAGTCTTTCTTGATTTTTTCATATTGAGGTGGTTTAAACCATTCCATAGAATAAATACAGGGATCACACACAACTTACTTTGACCTTTTCTTTCCTAACAGGTTATTGAAGACCCATTACAAGTAGAGCGCATCAAATTTGCCTTTGAAACTGAAAATGGATTAATAGGCAAGTAAGCCAGTGGGTGAACACTTCTATCTCCTACTGACCTTGTGGTGATGATGGTTCATACCATATCCTAGTTTCTAATCCTTCTGAACTGTTTTACTTCTCAGAGAAAACAACTCGACACATTTGAGTTAGCCACCACCGCTCTAAGAAAATCCAAAATAAGCATTAGAATATTGTAATAGTGGCAAAGTGGAAAGGAATTTAACTAGGAAAAATGAATTCCCTCCAGCAACAGCAGTCAGTGAACCCAGAGAGGAGTGGTACTTATGTATTTGAAAGAGGTTAGCAACAGAACTAACTCTTCTGAGTAAGAAGCAGGTCAGGGTGTATACATAAGGCAGGGGGGGAGTACCTTGGATTGACATAACAGAGTAGCTTTATGAATCCTGTCACCCTTAAAACTTAGTTTTTTATTTTCTACGTATCTCAAGAAATTACCAATCTTTTTTGTTTTGTCAGCATCCTCATTACTATAAAAAGAACCTAATTCAGCATGGAAGGATGATAATACTACTAGATGCAGGATAGACTCATAATCTAACAAGTGGCTCCCGTTTGTTGCTGCTTATACAAAGTATTGTCTCTCTATTTGATACAGCAACTTTACTGAAGTTACTAAAGCATTCAAAAGCAACAGAAAAGTCCCAGAAGTGATGGATGAGATCTTATTTCATATGAATCTGGAGAAAAGGCTTTTGTGTGCAAGAGAAAGGTGGTGTGGCCACATGGTGCTCAAAGAGCACCTCTGATGAAGTAGTGCAACGTGAACACCTTTTTCAGAGCTGTTTGGATGAGGAGGTGCTTCAGACTGTGGCTTTCACCAGATTTTGGATTCTGTTTCACTGAGAAGGAATATTTAGCTTTGGTCTTTATTTCTTTCTTATACTCCTATAGTCTTCTGTTTAGTAGTTTCCATGTATGACTGATAGAAGAGAATATGTAGCAATGTAAGAGAACAGCTAAGTGGTTATTTTATTTCTAGGTAAATTGGTCCCACTTGGACCAATTCTGCTCTGTAACTTGGGCAATGTGTAACCTTTTTTCCCTCTTCAGAGGAAAGGTGCAGTTATTCAACTGGGGTTCTATGTTGAAGGCTTCAAGATCTGACATGAGTTTTGGGTGTTGAAGTTGCACTTTAACTTAGAGTTTCCTTGCAACAGTACTGAAAAGCATCCAGTCTCACTGCATGTGGACCATGACCTATCCATCACATTGGGTAGTTTTACTTCCAGAAAGGAAATCAGTAAATAATAGTTTTCTGTGGTCCTCAACAGGGTATTTGTGCATAATTTGCAGTACAGCAGTGCTGTCATTTTAACTGTCTGCTGTGCTTCAGCAGTAATAAAACTGACAATTGGCAGGTCCCCAGCAATTATCTGTCCACCTTAGAGGTTTCACTGCAATGTTCTTCCCTGAGTGCTATGGATGGAGCAACTTTTGCATGGCAAATCTGATTGTGACAACTCTGTGGAAACCTTTGTGCTTCTTCTCACTCAATTCTCTTAAAAGATGCAGGAATTCATGGTATAGAAGGCTTCCTGGAAGGAATGGCCTGAGGTTTTGCCAGAGTCTCCATAGAAGAGTTTCATGGCTTTTGAATACTCCTATCCTTGTTTGTGTGAGGAAGCTGTAAACATTCTTCTAGCTATGCAAATTCTGATCCAGGTGGAAGCTGGTGATCTGGTCCATTTATGTGGGTTTCAGACAGTATTTTTCCCCTTCAGATAGATGTAACCATAGTGATTATCTAATATAGAATGGATTATAGGGGAAGAACTGCTTTAGGAGAGAACTGTTTAAAATTCAGGTACTGCATTTGAAAGAATTACTGCATTTTCACTTTGATCTATTTTTAATCCCATAGAGTTGTGGAAGTACTCAAAACTGGCAGCAATACAGCAGTGTTTAACACAGATACTTATGCAAACATCTGTAAAGTAATTTCTGCCACCCAAGTTAAAACTCTGGCTTCATCCTTCGTTATGTTTTCAGCCTGGCTGATACACAGGAATCTGAATTGTGGTTTCTAATCTGTGTGTTTCTTCTCCCCCCACAGCCTTGATGCACCACAGCAACCACATAGACAGCAGCCGTTGTTACCAGTGTGTCAAGTTCCTTGTTACTTTGGCTCAGAAGTGAGTAATACGAGTTTTGGAGTTTAACTTTATCCTTTCCTTAGCCCCCTCTGTGACTAGTTAGGCTGCTACTCTTTCTGCTTTTGATCAGCTTTATCTTGTGTTACTGTGGTATAAGTGGTGCTCAAAGGTCTTGATAGTACATGTGTCAGTATAAAGTGGAATCTGTACTGATTAGGACCTGAGATGGATTTCTTCTATAACAAGTGATAATTGCTGTTCATAAAGAACAAAGGTCAGCTACATCCTGTAGAGTAGGAGCCTAGCATTAAGGCCAAGATAAATGTAAGGTAACTGTCCCATACTTTGAAATATCAAGATTCCTAAATTCTCTGTTTAGAACATGGCTTATGTCCCAGTAATACATAGTTCTGAAATATGTGAATCTTTGTAGCATACTACTTAGCGTAAACCTTACTGGGCATTACTGCTCTTGCTAACTCAGTTAGTAACAGGGTTGTGCAGTTCAAGACAGAATTTGCAGTGATAACAGTGCATCCAGAGGGCAGCAGCACAAAGACAAAGAGGTCTTTGCATTTCTTTTCAGGTTTGCCAGAATGCCTTGTTCATGACTAATGAATACCAGTTCCTGACTAATGATTACCGTTTCCATTTCCAAGGTGCCCTACAGCAAAAGATTACTTCAAGGAGAATTCCCACCACTGGAGTTGGGCGGTGCAGTGGCTACAGAAGAAGGTAATTTGGCTGTAACTTTACAGAGAAAGTGTCACTTGTTTGCAATGAGAATTAGGAAATCTCCATCCTCTATATGATTCGGAGATGACTCTAAAGACAAAATACAAGGCCCTTCATTATTTACAAGGACAATTTGGATGGAATTGAATCTGATGGCATGTAAGAATGTCAGTAAGCCCCCATGTGTTTCAGGCATAAATGCATGTATAGTGAAGAAAACCAAGTGTGAATGGTTGTAATGACTACTCCTTACCATGTGGGAAGCTTTCAGTGCCCCTGTATTCATGCTGGAAGGTTTCACTTCAAAAAGCAGTTTTCCTTTGCCTGTGTGTTGATGCAAGAGAATGCGTAAATGAGTGGATTCCTTATGGAATCATTGTAGCTTTGCACAAAACAGCTGTTGACACATACAGATTTTTCCTCCCACACACGTAGTTTTTATTCTTGGCCAACACATCTCTAATAGGTACCCAAGGCCACTTTGGAAACATAAAGCTCAGATGTGTCTGCAGTCAAGCAGGGCCATGCTTGGTCTCGCAGCACTGCATGTACAACACGATAACATCCCAGCTCCAGGCTGATTTCTGTCCTGACAGCTGCCAGCAGGCAGATGTTGGATACATGAACACCTACTGTACTGCACACAGGAAGCAGAATTAGTGGGATGCTTGCAGTGCAGCTGGCACAACCTGTTGCCACTCCTGAAATGCAGTGGCTGTATAGTCCCGCTGTACCCATTTTTACTTTGTACTGGCTCATCAACATCAAAAGGACATGGAGCTGTTGGAACAAGTCCAGAGGAGGCCACGAGGATGATCAGGGGCTGGAGCACCTCCCATACGAAGACAGGCTGAGAGAGTTGGGGCTGTTCAGCCTGGAGAAGAGAAGGCTGCATGGAGACCTCCTAGCAGCCTTCCAGTATCTGAAGGGGGCCTCTAGGAATGCTGGGGAGGGACTCTTCATTAGGGACTGTAGTGACAGGACAAGGGGTAACGGGTTCAAACTGAAACGGGAGGTTTAGATTGGATCTAAGGAAGAAATTCTTTGCTGTGAGGGTGGTGAGGCACTGGAATGGGTTGGCCAGGGAGGTTGTGAGTGCTCCATCCCTGGCAGTGTTCAAGGCCAGGTTGGATGAAGCCTTGGGTGCCATGGTTTAGTGTGAGGTGTCCCTGCTTATGGCAGGGGGGTTGGAACTGAATGATCTTAAGATCCCTTCCAACCCGAACTATTCTGTGATTCTATGATTCTGTGATACAAACCCTGAAGCCACCAGTTCTCAGCTGACACCCAGTAACTTGCACACATGTACAGTCACCAAATAAAGGGAGTTAGTTGCTGGTTTTCAGCTGAGGGGCAATAGCCTCTCTGACCATTCTGGCATGCATTAACAATGCATGCTTGTTCTTGCCCCAGATCTCCAGAAAGCTTGCTCCAGACTTGTTAGTTCTCCTACCATCACAGGTGGATGAGGCTTTACACATGTAGAACTCATATAGCAATTTTATGGTTTTCTTGCCTTTTTATGCAGATGTCTGAACATTATTGGGCTCCACAGAGTAACATATCCAATGAAACATCAACTGCAAAAACCTTCCAGCGCACTATTTCAGCACAGGTACGTGTCACTCTGAGGAGATGGCATTAAACTTGGTGTATTTCCTTTTTTGCTTTTCAGTCAGCATCTTTGGTTTTGGCACCTTTAGGATATTCCAGTGCACTTAAGACCATTCTTCCTTTAGAAAGCCAGACCCTGGGCTTTTTCCTGGAAAAACTAAGTGCTGAATGATGTTAGTCAATACCTCCCAATTACCCATGGTGACTCAGCCGTCTCATACAGCAGCTATATTGTTTTGGAATCGACTTTAAGGACAAAATACGTTATGAAATGAAGGTGTGACCATGGCTCATTACACTCTTTTGGACTTTTTCCAACCCAGGACACCCTGGCCTATGCCACAGCCTTGCTAAACGAGAAAGATCAGTCTGGAAGCAGTAATGGGTCAGAAAGTAGTCCAGCCAACGAGAATGGGGAGAGGCATCTACAGCAGGTAACAATCAAATGAGGGCATGTTTATCTTCTGTTGCATTGCTTTTTTAGACAGCTTGATCCTGGGAATTGGGTCAGAACCATCACTGAATGTAGACATGGTAACCATGTACCTTACAAAAGTAACATGCCATATCTTTCTCTCCCCATCCCTTGTGTGTATTGAAAGGGCTCAGAGTCTCCTATGATGATTGGTGAGCCTAAAAGTGACCTTGACGATGTTGACCCATAGAGGATACCTATGACCACAAGATCAGCTCCACTCAAAACATTTAATGCCTGGTACCTACTGAAACTGGAGTCCCGTTGCTTATGCCATTAGAACAGTCTGGAAGAGATGTGGCTTTGTAGGATCAGAGGCAATGCTGGAGGAGGTGGTTTCCCTGAAAGCTAAAAGCATTCTTTAGCCACGAAGGCTTCAGATCAATAAATGCTCTAGAAAGCTGCATCTTCGCCTGCAGTAGCTTTATGACAGTCCAGACACCGAAAACAGTTTGTCAAGAAGATTTTTCTCAAATACACAAACGCTAGTGGTTGAATTTTTATGTGAACATTGAATGAGTGAATGTAAAACTGTTGCTTTTCTGTGATGCTGCAAAACAAAATCCTTCTTTTGGTTTTTATACAGGAAAACAAGAAAAAAGAACAAAAACAAACAGGTTGCCCTTACGTATGGAGGGCAGATTTTTAATCTTTCTGATGATATTGAATAGGAATATTCCAATTTCTGTAAAGATGTGTGATGACTTACATTTCATTGTAAAATATTAGTTGAAGAATGGGTTTACATAAGGCCGTCTCTATTTAATATGTCTCCCTGCTAATTTGTAAAGCTGGTGATGAGAAGGCTCAGCAAGATTGCTCTGTAAGGAGAGTGATCCGAACAGAATGGCTTGGTCAAGGAGCTCTGGAACGGGTCGTGTTTTCTGGTACCCTTCCAAAACCACAGGCAATTGGGAAGGGCCATAAAAGCAAAGCTTTGTGCTGTAGGTATACAAGTCTTTATTATCAAAGGTCAATTTAAAGAAGAAGAAAAAAGTTAATGAGTACTTCTAAAGGAAAAAAAACAAAAAGCACTTTAAGATGGAATTCTGTTGCAGTTTTACTCATTAAATTTTTTTACCCTTTGGAGACATATTGAATAAAACACAGTCTGGGTCATGGATCTGCAATCGCTTGCTTGTGCTTTGAAATTACTGAGAAAGTTGGTATTGGTTGTATATGATGAATAATTCCTTGAGTGAGTTGGAGACACTTGTTGTGCAGGTTTTACAGCAATTTTAACACGGGGAAAGAATGATTTGGCTTTCTTTGTATATTTTTCACTTGACCAGGCAACGTTTAAAATACCACAGCTCTTCTCGTTTGCTCAGGAACAACTGGAAACCAGTTGGGATGATTTGAGCACAGGTTTTGTTTCCCACGTCAAGTGCAGTTCAGTGATTTCTGGCTCTGGATATAAGCTTCTTTTTGTGCCATATAGCTCTTCATCTGTTGTACATTTTGCGTTTGTCGCATTTTCTGCACTGCTTTTTGCCTTTATTTATGGATTCTGCCTTACTTTAAATGAAAAATTCTAGGAACAAACATGCACAGAAATGGGGGACATCTTAAGGAGTGCCTGGGTACCTCCAGAATAGAGAAATTTGCCAAGTTAAAGGCACAACCAGCCAAAAAGTGCCTTTTTCTTTTCCTTTTTACATACCGCTGCTGAAACCAGCAGCAGCAGACAGCTTTTCACTCCTGTGCACTAATATTGAAACTTGCCAGTCATTTCACTGTTGGAAGTAACCATTGGATCTGATTGCAGCTGTACAGCTTTGTAACTTATTGCGGGTCAAGGGAGCCATTGTCATTAATTGCACGTGCAAAAGAAGGAAGGGTGGCATTGTAGTGAACTTCTCACTTTCCTTTTCCAACCCATGTCTTCATAGACACGTGGCAGAGTTAGCGTTTGACAAATGTTTCTGATCATGTGCTGGGATGTTTTAAATGTGATGTTTTCAGTTCATGTTGGACAACTCATTTCTCAACAGATAACCCCTTGTTCCTTCCCTCCCTCCCCCCTAATACTGTGTTCATGGGTCATCACGAGAAGTGAGTACACAGCGGTGATGGAAGAAGCTGGTCACGTTCCTAAGGGTTGGCACCACTTGTCACTTCAGGTTCCTGTTATTTCCTATGGAAACAATGTCCTTGATTCAACACGGGCCCCAGGGAAGCATTGCTAAGAGAATTGCATCGGGATGGCTCATCACCACTGTATACTTGAAACCAATACAAACTTTTTCATGGTTCTGCTCACGCTTGTACAAAGTCAATGGTTATCATTTGCAATAAGATGATATTTGGTCCATTATTTTTGTTTCCAGCTGCTGTCATTTGAACCTGCTGAAGATTATTTTTTGGAAAATAGAGTTCAACAAAACTAGTTTTTGTGTAAATTGTGATGCATTTCTATGTTGTAATTTTTACTGCCAATCTTTTTGGATGAAAATGTTTTTATACAGCTTACACAATGTTCAGTGAAGAGCAGCCACAGCCTGCCTGTGAGCGTTTGGGAGATACTGTCCAATTCATACATACAGACATTTGGCACTGGAAAAAAATAGGCAGTCTTGATGAACAGTCTTGGGATTCCTGGTCAATGGAATAAAGTTATTCCTTTCACAGAAAACTAGTGTAATCTTTAGACTGCGCACACACTGCTACGCTGTTGTCTTGGTGATCCTCTTATCTTAACCTCTTAAGCCAGTCCTGCAGATGATAAACTCTGAGAGGTTGCTGTGATTCCCATTTTGGTTCCTGCCCAGAGTAAATCAAAGCAGCTGAGTGGCCCCCGGAGCCGTATATCCTTATGCCGTGGCATGTTTAGGTGCCCTGTCAGATTTGTATCTGTGTGCAGTTTCTTCTCCTGACCTTCTTAGCAGAGTGATTTACCCACACTTGCTGTCATGGATTAGACTGGCTTTTATGTGTCAGACAGCAAGATTTGCAGGTGAGCTGGGCTTGAGTTAATGCTGCCTCTTGTCATGAGGTGCAGAATACTGGACACGCAGCAGTGCTGCAGTGTCCTGCTCACCTATAATGCCTTCATAAGCAAAACTAGGAGCTCAGACAGGGCTGACATCAAGGCTCTGCCTTTGTCTTCCACCCTAAGGACAAAGACTTCAGTGTTTCAAGCACAACCCAGCCTGTGCTCTCCAGTTATGGGAGCATGGAATGGGGATTGCAAACAGCTTGCAAGACTATCTGCAGCATCCTTGGGCTTAGGGCTGCCTTCTGCTGACCGGAGAGGCTTTTCTACCTACCCAAATACATGATACTAAGCAAGGGCTGATCTTCTAATAGTGTTTTCTTCCATCAGGCTTATGCATGCTTGAGCTAAGCTGCAAAAGCTCTGCCTGCCTTATTGTATGTGGAATGTGCTCACGGCTTGTGCTGGGAGCAGGCAGCAGCATCCTCCCCTCTCGCAGGGACGTCAGCAGAGGTGAAATACCTGATGTGTGTTTTGAAAGGTTTAAGCACTAGTAAGTCTGCTGAGAAATTACCAGCTGTGTCAATGCACTTGAGGAGCTCTTGTAACATCCCTTATTCTTTTCCACCTCTTTGTGCAGAATTCAGATGATAGCTGATGAAATTATGGGCTGTAATTAGATGTGTATTATATAATTACATGATTAGAGTAGGGCTGGGCTCTTGCCATCGTGAGGTAACAAGTTAGAAATCATTGCAACCTTTCAAAGAGTGATGCTTCCTCCTGGGTCTCTGTCTCCTCCTGCCAGATGAAGCTGGAGTAACGATCTGTAAGGGTGGTTTTGATGGGGGGAAAAATGCCCACCCCCCGAGTAGCCATAGTTTGACAGGTTAACCTGGTGCTTTAGTTTTACATCTCTCCTTAGGTAACACCACACTAATTATATATTGCAGTACCAGGAGGCTGCTAATCACTGAAAACAAAGTGAGCCCAGCTTTGGTGGCTTCTGCTACTTCTGAGCCTATCTCTGCTGCTGTGCATCTCTCGGAGCTTCTGTGTGTTATCTTCTTCATGGGGCTTTGATGCTTGTCGAGTGAAGCCCAATGTTCAACAACAGCAACAAGAAGCACAAGGGCACGTTCCCGAAAGCTGGGTCATGGTTTGTTTCCATAACTGGAAGCTCTTCCCACTGTTCTCTTCTTGCATGTGCATGGGGCAACACGGTTCAGCCCCTGGGCTCTGCACCAGTCCTAGAGCCAACAGGAGGTTGCCCATGCTGTCTGCACTGACCTCTGAGGGGGCCATTGGTCACCCAGGGGCACTTTATACCCCAGGCAGGGATCAGGGCTCATGCTGGGGGAGAGCAGCATCCCTGCCTGGTGGTGTCATCTCCCCCTTGCCCACTGCTTCCCCATGGGGTGTACATGAAGCCACACAACGGATCGGATCTATTGAGCACTGGCCTGTGAATTTTATTTTAAAAAGACGTTTATAAAATGTTTATTTATAAAATTCCAAATAAATATTGAAGGTACAAACGTAAAAACCACGCTACTATGAAAGCTTTTTTGTTCTTGGCTTGTCTTTTAAAGGAATTACAGCCACTTCTGGGTGTCTCGGGAAGACCTGAAAGGGAAACTGTTGAAGCAAAGCAGAACGCAAACAGATCATTGCCTTAGGAACAAAAAACCCCACTACCAAAACAGTAGCTGACTGTAGCAATGCAGATTAAAATCTAATCAAACAAGCAGGCTGCTTAAACTGGAGCCCTTACACTTGACTCAAAAGCAATCAATTCTTCTAGGTAGATGGGTGAGCAATTACAAAACTGTCCCAAAATAGCCAAACTATGATTGTCCAGGTGCAAAGTGGCATTGATTGACATGTAATGAGCAACTAAGGAGGGAAGAAAGGAGCAATCCTCACCACGGGATTGTTGTTTTAAAGCTAGAGGGGTTTGTCATGCTGGGTGATAACACAAACAGCTTTTGAGATGGCTCATACAGTCTGGGTGACCTGGGATCACTCTGGGATGCAGCATTGCTGCAAAGGAGCTGCTCAGAGACCTTTTCCAAAGCCACCCTGAGCCTCAGCCCTGCTGTGGAAGAGGGTGATGAGCTTGTACCCCACCATCACAGCAGCCCAAGCATGGAGGTTGCCAGCAGCTCAGCCCTGGGAAGGCTCTGAGCTGGGCACTGATGGTCCAGCCCTGCCCTGCCCGGCATGTGTCTCCAGCTCAGCGCATCCCTACTGCCGGCTGCGGCAGCAAATGGCAATGACCACAGTGGTGCTGCTGCCAGGGACACTGGCTGCCACGCAGGCATCATCCACGGCGTAGGCTCCCATGGTGCCTGGGCTCTGCGTATGGGCATTGCAGCCTGTCAGCGTCCAGCCGGCATCACAGGACACAGTCACCTAATGGGGGAGAAGAGGTCATCTCCATGGTCAGCAAAGGGGCAGGGTCTGCCCGTCCCTCATGGTCCTAAGGGTGATGTAGCCAGTGTCACACGGAGCAATCCCAGCTGGGGTTGTCCCAGAACAGGTCAGCAACTGGGGACACTGGTTGGGGTGGCTGCAATAAGATGTCAAAGCCAACCCAAACCCTCATTAGGGCAGAAGAAAGACAAGCAGAGATGTGGACACCATTAAAGAGGAGCGTGCACCATCCTTAAACAGGGGAGATACAGGTTAGATATAAGGAAGTTCTTTACTATGAAGGTGCTGAGGCGCTGGCACAGGGTGCCCAGAGAAGCTGTGACTGCCCCATCCCTGGCAGTGTTCAAGGCCAGGTTGGACACAGGGGCTTGGAGCAAACTGCTCCAGTGGAAGGGGTCCCTGCCTGTGGCAGGGGTTGGAACTGGAGGAGCTTTAAGGTCCCTTCCAACACAAACCATTCCAAGGTTCCATGATTCTATCCCTACCTTCTCCACAGCATCCAGGGATGTGTGCTCCTTCACCCGGCACTCCAGGCTGGCAGCAGGGCAGCACAAGGCATGCGCCATCACCTCCATCCTGCTGGTGCAGTGACTGGGCTCACTCTCCAGCCCTGCAACGGGTCTGCCACTGTCACCCAGTGCTGCGATGGGCGAGTGGAAGCTGCACCCTGTGAGAGGAGAGGAGCTGTCAGCACGGGGTGGCCATGCCAGCATCCCAGTGCTGCATCGCCAAAGGATGTTCCCACTGACGCCTGAGCCTTCCACACCTCCATGCATGCAGCACGCATCCCCTTTCCCTGTCATCCCAGCACTCAGACCCACCCAGGTCCCAAAGCTCTTCAGGAAGAACCCCCTTGGCCATCAGGCTGTTGGCTCAAGGGTCTGTAACCCACTGTGTTACCGGTCAGCACATGGTCCCTCGGGGAGCAGCCGGCCCCTTCAGCCACCATGGAGCTGGCATTGATTTGGCACTTGTCCCTAGGCCACGTGCAGCACCGGGCGACGGCATAGACACCCTGACCCCGGAAAGCGTTGTGTGCCACGCACTGCTTCTGCCCATCCTTCTCCTATGGCAGAGGCAGCACAGCATCACCGGGGTGCTCCTGGCCTGGGGTCACCCCTCTGAGGCCAGCAGGCACCTCAGGGCCATGCCGAGTCCCCACAGGCTGTGCTCACCTCCATGTGCTCACCCAGCCTCCTGCCACTGTGGGAGAAGCTGGAGCAGCTGAGCATCTCCTCGGTGCCGGTGCAGCGAGCCACGGCCGTGGCGTGCCGGGTGAGCCCCGAGCGTGCCGACCACACCGAGCGGCAGTACAGCTGCTCGCCTGCAATGGGAACATGGGGGCAGTGTGCCCACAGCAGCACCCAGCCGGGCTGCCAGGTCTACCCCTGCCCTCTGCATGGAGCTGTGCTTAAGTTCAGCCATGCCTGCCACAGCTCAGCGATGAATGGGCCCTGCCATAGAATCACAGGACGGTTTGGGTTGGAAAGGACCTTAAGGTCATTCAGTTCCAATGCCCTGCCATGGGCAGGGACACCTTGCATGAAACCATATTACCCTGCTTCCACCCAGGTGCTTCTTTTCCTGCTGAGCACCCCGCAGGCAGTGAGGTCTTTACCTGCACCCAGGTGTGTGGGCAGCCCAGCCACGCTGTTGGGTGTCTGGAGCTGCTGCTCCTCAGGGAACCAGGCCACATCCATGACGTTCTTGGTGGCAAAGTGCAGGAGGCGCTGCCGGAGCTCGGCGAGGCTCAGCTGGGGCTCAGCACTGAGCAGCATGGCAGCGATGCCTGCAGGGAGCCCAGGCGTCACAGTGAGCACAAGGGGCCACAAACCCACTCAGCAACACAACTCAAGAGGGACAGGAGAAGGAATCACTGCAACCCATTACCCGCACTCATGGGATATAGGAGCTCTGTGCAGACTGTAGCAGCCATCCTGCCAAACCCAAGGCACTATAACACTCCAAGGTGTCCCCAGGGCCAGCCCTGCTGCCACCCTGCAGCCCAGCTCACCCGCCACGTGTGCAGCCGCCTGTGACGTCCCGCTCTGCGCCGTGAAGCACGTGCTGCAGTCGCTGGAGGCACCGATGATGTCGTCCCCCGGTGCAAACAGGTCCACGCAGCGGCCAAAGTTGGTGCCCAGGGTGCCGATGGAGGCGGGTTGGTCCTCGCTGTTGGTGGCACCCACCGTGATGACCTGCCAGGGCAGTGACAGGGGGAGATGTGGACAGGATGGGGCTTGGAGCAGCCTGCTCCAGTGGAAGGTGTCCCTGGCCACGGCAGGGGTTGGAGCTGGGTGAGCTTTAAGGTCCCTTCCAACCTCAGCCAACTTGGACAAGCCCGGGGACCCCCACAGCCCATACCTCTGGCTCGGATGCTGGCGAGTACAGGCAGGCATCATCCTTGTAGTTACCGGCAGCCGCAACCAGCACCACCCCGATCCGCGCCATCCGCCGGCAGCCAGCATTGAGCACGCGGCTGTAGGCACCGGCGAAGGGCAGCACCACCACCAGCGGTGCATAGGGCTGAGCATCCATCGCTGCCTTGATGAACTCCAGGCCTGGGAGGGACAAGAGGAGGGATGGGAACCATCACAGCACGGGGATGAGGTGTGGGGAGCGCGCCCGTGACTCACCGATGAGGGTCCCGCTGACCGTGCCCTTCCCCTGGCAGTTCAGCACACGGAGGCTGCGGATGTTGGCACCCGTGGCCACGCCGGCGTCGCGCCCGCCCAGCACCCCGGCCATGTGTGTCCCATGGCTGTCACACTTGCCGGCCTGGGACAGGCAACACGGGTTTAACACCTCTGCTCATTGCATCCAAGCATGTTTGTAACCCCACAGCATCCTCCCCAGCCCCATCCCGCCAGCTGTGCTTTGCACCAGCTAAATCCCGCTGTCGAATAAATCCTTACGGACAGGGATGCAGGGAGCCTTCCCCAGGGCTATGCTCCCACTGGGCTCCTTAATGCCAGCAGTGATAAAGCCATGCAATGCAGCACCACTGCCCTGGTCCCAGCTGTGGGGTGGACCTCGATTCCCTCTTGCAAAGACACCCTGACATGCACCCATGCACGCCACAACTGCTTTCCCCAGACTCAGCCACAGCTCCAAATTGAGGTCCCAACATCCCCCAGGACCACAGCTCCTGCATGTCCTGCCCAGCATTTTGCCATAAGCCAAGTGTCTCTTTTGTCCCGGGAAGCACCACAGGCCTGATCAGGAATGCTCTTGCCAGGCTGTGGCAGCTCGGTGCTCACCTGCCTATGGAAGCGGGTGCCATCCTCCTCGGGGATGTTCTCGAAGTCAGTCACCAGCACCCTGCCCTCGATCTCCCGGTGGCTGCTCTGCACACTGGTGTCCAGCAGGTAAATCTCCACCAGGTCACCTTTATCTATCAGGGACACAGCCCCGGGGTGGGAGAGGAAGGAAACCATCACCACGGTCAGCCCAGTCCAGCTGGGATGCTCCCAAAACAGAGCTCTAGACCCACAGGGGGATATCCCTATGGTTCCTCTCCTCATGCCCCAGCGCTTACTGGGAGGGCTGTAGGCATTCGAGCCCGGCTGCGGCGGCACGATCCTGCCCAGGTTCCAGGGGATGCTCTGTGCAAAGACGAACGCATCCTCCTCGACGTACTCCACATGCGGCAGCTTCAGCGCCTGCGGGAGGAGACCCAGCGCCCTGCGTGGTGACCCCCCTCCTCTACCCCCCTATACTGCAGCTCCCACCCGCCCCGCCGCCCCACGCACCATGTCCAGCACATCGCTGCTCATCTTCACCAGGAAGGCGGGCAGGAGGTGGAAGACGTGCAGCAGCTCGCTCAGGTACCCTCGCCGAGCCGCCCGCGCCTGCAGCCTCCTCGCCGTACCCCGCACCTCTGCCTCGCCGCTGCCGGCCCGCAGCACCACCACGTACCGGCCGGGCAGCCGCCACGCCGCCTGCGGGACACAGCGCTTGGCTCTGGGCTCACACACACACGAGCAGCAGCTCACACACACACACACACACACACCCGCCCCGTTCCGTCCCTTTCCGCCGCTGTCGCTTCACCTTAGCGGCGCGGTGGAAAGCGGCGGGTCCCGGTGGGGCGGCCCCGACGGCCGCTGCCGCCTCCTCCTCGGCCTCCCCCAGCGCCCGCACCAGCTCCTCCGCCAGCTCCGCCGCCCCCCGCGCCAGCAGCAGCGCCAGCAGCAGCAGCGCCAGCGCCCGCGGGGCCATGCCCGCAGCCCGGCCCGACGCCCGCAGAGCCGCGGAGCCCCGCGCTCCCAGCGCGCCCGCCGCTCTGCCCGGTGCGGCTCGGCTCGGCTCGGCTCGGCGCGGCTCGACGCGGCTCGGCTCGGCTCGGCGGGGCGGGGATCACGCCACCGCCGCCGGCCCCATCGGCCCACCCGGGCGGGTTAACCATTAACGGGAAGGGGGGAGCTCTTAACCTCAGGGGTGAGGGGTCCCCCGGGGTCGCAGTGGCCCCGAAGGGAGCTCAGTGCAGGCCCCCAGGGCTGTTTTCAGCAGGCTTTCATGTGCCTCTCGCTGGGTTACTTCAGCGGTAAATGTCCATGGAAGCCTCTAATCCCGTTTGGGCATTTCTTACACGCTCGTCACGCAGAGCAAGCGCTGGGGGTGAGGTTGGTGCTTTCCCATGGCTCTTCATCACCGCTTTCCACCTCTCCCCGCCCGCAGTGCCGGGATCCCATGGGGCCCCGCTATCCCTGGTGACCTTCAGCAAAGCCCTTCCCCCTCCTTGCTTTCGAGGGAAATGGGGATTTAGTGGGGTTTATTGGCTGTTTATAAGCTCCTCGGAGGTTATGTGTTTTATATGGATGTATATGCTTTATATGGATGTACGTGTTTTAGATGGATGCATATAAATGTAAATGTTTTATATGGATGTATATGCTTTACATGGATGCATAGGTTTTACAACGATGTGCATGGTTTATATGCATTTATATGTTTTATATGGATGTGTATGGCTTTAAACTGATGATGGAGGACAGATTTAGGTTAGATCTCAGGCAGCAGCTCTTCCCTGTGAGGGTCCTGAGGCCCTGGCACAGGGTGCCCAGGGAAGCTGTGGCTGCCCCATCCCTGGCAGTGCTCAAGGCCAGGTTGGACACAGGGGCTTGGAGCAAGCTGCTCCAGTGGAAGGGGTCCCTGCCTGTGGCAGAGGCTGGAACTAAAGGTGATGATCTTCAAGGTCCCTTCCAACCCAAACCATTCGATGATTCTATGACACCTTCAGGGCAGCTGCACCGTGGGGAGCCCCATTTCGAGGGGGACAGTCCCTGCTCCCCCCAGCGTTGCTCACTTTCTTTTTGCACAGGGAACAAGCCATTCCCAAGGGATGGATAGAGAGATCCCAGGAGCTGGCTGAAGGTGGCAAAGCCACCCACAGCCCTGCACATACCCTCACATGCTAAGTAACCTGGGGAGATCTTGGCATGAATACCCTGCTCCCAGTGTCACACAGGGAGTGTGAGGGATGTCCAGCCCTGAAAGGAGGGGATATCTGCAGAAATATTATATTTTTAATGAAAATATATTCAGAAATAGCCCCAAACTTGGCCCTTGCAGAGAAGAGATCTGATTGATTGCCATCTGGCACACAGGGTCGCTACTCAAAGCGATTCCTGCTGCTGCAGAGAGCAGCGGTACCCTGCGGCTGTGCCTGTGTCCTGTTGAAGGGGGAGGAAGAAGAGGGAAAAAAAGGCAAAACAGGAGATCCCAACAAGGGCAAAAAGGCCCCTAAATCTCCTGGTGCCCTCTAACACCGGAGGGGTCCTCAGAGAGAGCAAGGTGATGCTGGGATGGGAAGCCCCCGAGGCAAAACGTGCATCCCCGAGCTTTAGGACAATTCAGTGCTATTTGGCTCTTCCAGGTAATGTTTAGAGCTGTAACTCGAGAAATGGCTTTGCACCAGCCGGGAATCGAACCCGGGTCGCAAGAATGGGAATCTTGCATGATACCACTACACCACTGGTGCGCTGCGATGCTGATGCCCTGGTCTCGGGTGAGCAGCACCAACAGCGACAGCAGCCAGCAGCAGCAGCGGGACCCCTTCCCTTTCCCGTCCCGTCTCTATCCCGTCCCCATACCGTCCCCATCCCGTTCCTCAGTGAGGTCCCCGCCACAGCGGCGGTCCTGGGGGTTGCGTGGCCAGTCCCTGCCCGTGTCGTGACCGTGTCGTGGGCAGCTCGTGGTCCTCATGAGGCTGCAGCGGGCGGGCGGCGGGGCCCTGCGCTTCTCGGCGCTCTAATGCCATGCAGGAATGTCCCGCTTCTCACAATGTTTAACCTCCATCCGAGCTGAACCCTTCGGCTCCGGCAGCCTCTGCACTGGGGTCATCCCACCCTTAGGCATGGCAGGGATGCTTCACGGGGGATGCGGGGACCCAAATCCAGGGGGCTCCAAGGGGTTGGAGATGCTCCGGTCCCCATCCCAGCCCTCTTCCCTGCTCCTACCCAGTTCAAAGCTTTGGAAAATGAAGTTTCTTTGGCCATAAGCAGTAGGTTCCCAGGACAGGAGATGGGCAGAAGCTCTATACACGTCTCCCACCCTCAACACGAGCCAGAGCAGCATCCTGCCCCAGGCACCCTCCAGACCTCCATAAGCATCCCTGCAGCCATCATGCTCAAACCCTCCCCCCCCCCCCCCCCCCCCCCCGCAGCCACAGGACAGCCCGCG
>NDXB01022625.1:176890-199275 GCA_002631895.1 Agapornis roseicollis
CCCTGGGGGGGTCATCCATCCCTCCCCTCCCCCCCCCCCGGGCCCCTGCTTGTCCTCCTCTGCTGCAATAGGTGTAGCTGTCCCCAGTGCCAGTGAGCTCGGACACTGCCCTTGTCCCTGAGGGCACACAGATAGCGCTGTGTACCGATGGAAACCCCCTCCAAAAGGAAACCCGGGGCAGGGTGCTGGGACCTACCGGGTGTCCTTGTCCAGCAGCACGATGGGTTTGTGCTCCAGGAACTGCTCAGCCTCAAGGTCCACAGGGATGAATGTTATCTGGGGGGGGGAAAGAAAGGCATTGCCCTGCGATGGGCACCACGGGGACCCTCGGCCCTTGTTAGCACTAAAAGGGACCGTTTTCCTTCAGGACAGTGTTCCCTCCCCCTGGAATTTGCTCTTTTCCCAGCACACTTGCTTGGAAATGGATTTTTTGCAGGAAATCAATGAGGATTGAATGTACCCAGCATGGCCCCGCTCTCAGCACCTTGTCCCCATCGGGGTCATGTGTGTCCCTGAGCCATGGGGGGTCCTGGGGCCCATAGGGGACAGCACCAAGGGTGCCCTGTCCTTGAGCCCTGAGCACGGTGACAAAGCCACCTCTCCCTCCTCACTGGGGCTGAGCTTGGCTTTGGGGGGAGCTGGGGTCAGCTTCACCCTGGTCCATGGGGACCCAGCCGGTCTCAGGGGTCCCATTTGGTGCTGGGGTCCCCTGTGCCACCCCACACATTGGGGTACAGCCATGGGCCACCCGGCAGCTCCCAGGGGAGATCCCAGCCTCTCCTTGGGAAAGCCTTTCCTGCCAGCCCCATGTCCCAGGGCAGGGATGCTTGGCTGCCCTGCTGTGCCCTCTGCCAAGGAGACCCGCAGGTGAGGGCTGTGCTCCGGAGCCAGGACCCTCTGATATCCATGGCCACCATAGCCCCTTCTTTGGGAGCCCACCAAGGCCCCGATCCCCATGGGGGGAGCAGCATTTTGGGGGTTGCATGGGAGAGATGAACACAAGATTATTTCCTTGGGCTTGTTCCCCACCGCCTGCTTGGCATTGAAGCCCCAGGCTTGGGGAGGTGCAGGGGTACAGGGGGTGAGGGAGCGGGGCCTCATCCTGCAGGCATCAGCAGGGAGGTGCACAAGCCCCCAACACCAACATTTTCCCTTCTGGATCACTCATATTTCCCCTAGGATCTGCCTCTAACCCAGCCAATGGATTGGAAAACCAAAGCACAGCCCAAGGCTACAAACCCAAACCCAGCTGAGCCCCCGAGCCCCGCAGTGCGCACGGATACAGGATGGCCCCTACCTTCGGGTAGCACTGGCACATGCTCCAGGTGATGCCCACAGCCACGAGCAGCACGCCCAGGGTGCAGAAGGTGATGTAGATATGGGGCTTCTCCACGCTCATGATGAACATCCCGGTCATCACCAGGAAGAAGCCCAGGACGATGAACCCGTAGCGAAAGGTCTTCTCCTCAGCCATGGGCTCCGGGTGGGAGAAGCAGGTGAGGAGAGATGCCGGGAAGCCCGTTCGGCTGCGTGTGCTGAGCACACCTCCCTTGGGGAAAGGCAAGGAGAGGTTTCCTGCTCCGGAGGCTGCGGGCTGAGCCCGGTCCTGCCCAGGGCTGAGCCAGCCGGTTCTGAACGGGGTTGTAATGAATGCAAACACGGAGCCGCCGGTCACACTCCAGTGCAGCCGGGTAACCTTCCCTGCGGGCACCCGGGGATGGACCCCGCGCCTCGGGAAGGGATGGGGACGGAGAGGGGGGCATGAAGGGTGGCTGGGCCCAAGGGGACTTTCCCAGCTCTGGGGGCTGGGCATAAATCCGAGCTGGCAGAGCCCCAAGGAATGGGAGTTGGCAGAGCCCCAAATAAAGGGATGCGGGCGTATTCCAGGGTTGCAGCAGGGAAGGAGGGAGTGCTCTGGGTCTGTATGGAGGCTGAGGGGTTGGGACCAGGTGCTGGGGAGCCAGCAGTGGGGCTGTGAAGGGGAGGCTAAAGCCAGGGAAGGATGGAATGGGGTTGGTCCACCTGTTCTGTGCGAACAGAGGGTCCAAGTGCCCTGTGTTTGCTTAAGATGGAGCTGGAGCTTTAAAAGGTGTCCCCTTCACACCATACATCCAACAGCCGGCAGTAGTGGTGGATTTAATTCACCTTCATTTTGATCCCTTGCTTGCTGCCCACATGGGAGCACATGTACCTGGCTTGTGAAAAGCAATCTATTATATCCTAATGAATGTTTTGTGTTGGCTGTGGCAGTTCAATACTCTGGAGGGATGGAGCAACCAGCAGCAGCCCCTGGGGCAGTTGTCCCTTCATAGAATCCCAGGATGGTTTGTGTTGGAAGGGTCTTAAAGCTCATCCAGCTGCAACCCCTGCCACAGGCAGGGACCTCTTCCACTGGCACAGCTTGCTCCAAGCCCCTGTGTCCAACCTGGCCTTGAGCACTGCCAGGGATGGGGCAGCCACAGCTTCTCTGGGCCATCACCCTGTGCCAGGGCCTCAGCACCCTCACAGGGAAGAGCTTCTGCCTGAGAGCTCAGCCCAGTCTCCCGTTTAACTCTGAGCCCATTTCCCTTGGCCTATCCCTGTTATTTGTATTCCAATCACCAAAATAAGGACAAATAGCGTTTCCTCTGGGCAATGCTGCACACCCGGCCGTGGCGAGCAGGGTGGGGGCTGTGCCCTGTGTTCAGGGTGTCTTCATGGGATGCTGCCTGGAATACCAAGTGCACTTGGATGCTCTGAACACTCACACGAGCCACTGAACATCTCCAAACCAAATGAAGCGATGCATGGGAAGTCAGCGTGCGGGGAAAGCAAGGTGGAAGGGATGGATACGGCTGGAAGGGGCATTGCAAAGGCGCAGGAGCAAACGGGGCAGCACGGAGCTGCTTTTTCTCTGCCAGATTCCTTGTGTTTTGCTGCAGGTCTTGCTCTGGGCGGCCAGCCCCAGGGATGGTCAGAGCAGGGGGTGCAAAGCATGTGCAACCAGCAGTGGTTTTATTACAAACACCGAGGCTTTCAAACATGGCCGTGACCACCTTCCCCCCCCCGCCCCCCCCCCACTCCCTCTCCTAACGCATTCCCAAGGGACCCTCAATCCCTACGGCCCGGGAAGCCGCAGGCCCTTTCCCCTCCTCACCCACAAGCAAAGGAAGGGGCTGGGTTTGAAGGGGCCGGCTCAGACCCCCCGGCCGCTGATGTTTTCATAGCTGGGGGGAGGCGTTGCCTGCGGCTCCCCCGGGTCCTGGGTCTCCAGCCAGGACGGGCTGGGGCGGAACAAGGCGCTGTCGGAGGAGCTGCGCCGGCGGCCGCACTGCCAGCCCTCGTCCTCCTCCAGGTAGCGGTACAGGGGCGGAGTGAGCTCCTCCTCCTTCCTCCCCGGAGGGTGGATGTAGGCTGCGGTGTCGTGGGCAGGTCTGCAGGTCAGAGCCTCCTCATAGGTGGGGATGGCGCTGGCGTCCCAGGAGCTGCGAGGGAAGACAAAGCACTGTAGTGCACCATGGAGCATCCCAGTGCCCCGTCAACTGGAGCATCCCAGTGCCCCGTCAATTGGAGCATCCCAGGGCCCCATCAACTGGAGCATCCCAGGGCCCCGTCACTTGGAGCATCCCAGGGCCCCATCAACTGGAGCATCCCAGGGCCCTGTCAACTGGAGCATCCCAGGGCCCCGTCAACTGGAGCATCCCAGTGCCCCGTCAATTGGAGCATCCCAGGGCCCCATCAACTGGAGCATCCCAGGGCCCCGTCACTTGGAGCATCCCAGGGCCCCATCAACTGGAGCATCCCAGGGCCCTGTCAACTGCAGCATCCCAGGGCCCCGTCAACTGGAGCATCCCAGGGCCCCGTCAACTGGAGCATCCCAGTGCCCTGTCAATTGGAGCATCCCAGTGCCCTGTCAACTGGAGCATCCCAGTGCCCCGTCAACTGGAGCATCCCAGTGCCCTGTCAACTGGAGTGTCCCAGCATCCATCAACTGGAGCATCCCAGTGCCCCATCAATTGGGGCATCCCAGCATCCGTCAACTGGAGCATCGCAGTGCTTGTCAACCAGAGCATCCTTGTGCTACATCAAGCAGAGACAGCCCCATCAGCTGGAGTACCTTGGCACCCACCAACTGGAGTGTCCCAGCACCCATAAACTGGAGTAATTCAGAGCCCTGACAACAGGAACATCCCCATGCCCCATCAACTGGAGCATCCTGGTGCTCATTAAGTGGAGTATCCCAGAGCGCTATCAATCAGAGCAACCCTGTGTCCCATAAACTGGAGCCTCCCAGCCTGCTGGAGCATCCCTGAGCATGATAGGCACGTGTGTTTTGGGGATGGCACATGGGCAGGTTTTGCATGGCCAGGGTCAAGGCAAGCCCATGTCAGCCACTTCCCAGCACCAGAAGGGCAGGGAACCATGCAGGAGGAAGGGACCATCCATCAGACCTTGTGACAAGGCAGTGTCACCCAGTTCCCACTGTGTCTGTAACCCCTGACCCAACATGAGGAGGGGCAGCCTGGCAAGGCAGCCTTGAAGAGCTGCCCCCTCCAGCATTAAGGGCTACAGCTGCAGGTGTGATGGCCACAAAGCAGCTGAGGTGAAGGCTTCTGGGACATCTGTCCCTTCACTGTGCACTGCACTGAGCAGGAGAGCATCCTCATCACCTGCCTAACCCCAGAGCCACCCCCAGAGCACAGAGGCTGCCAAAGGAGCACTTTGGCACCAGGCATCCCACTTCAATGTGGTCCCACTCACCAGAGCCCTCCATACACGGTCCGGAGCCACTTCAGCAGCGCTTTGCTGAGCAAACACAGCTTGTGTACAGGGAAAGCCTCCACCAACCTTCACCCTGCGCCGGATCCTGCTCAGCACCCTGAGTGCAGCCCCAAGGACAGGGAGGCTCTGAAAGCAACCCAGCATCCTCTTGCTTTCACACATAGAAACCCAGTGCTGTGTGCTCAGGGAGGCTCTGGGTATTGCAGAGGCACAGCTGGTCCAAAGGGAAAGCTGCGATGCTCCACTAGGATGCCTCCATCCCAAACTGGCAGTCCCATATCCCACACCTACCCCTCCAGGCATCCGCACCATGGCCTTTGCCAAACAGGCTCAGCTCACAGAGGAATGCTGCCTTGGCGATGCAGAGAGGAGGGTTTCTCCCAGCACAGGATGCTTTGCTGAGTGAATGCCAGCACAGCTGGGGCTGGAGGAGCTGCCACAGTGCCAGCAGTGCTAGGAAGCTTCCTTCCCATTGGCATGGGAGCTGGGAGCTCTGGGAAGGGGACATTCCTCATGGGAGGCACAGCAAAGCCCACCATGGGAGGAGGAAACCTCCCCAGACCATCAGCCCGGCTCAAGCTCTCACGATGGGCACTGAAACCCCTGGAGAGCCAGGAACGTGCTTCCCGCTCCCAATGGATTTTTATGGATTCATGTTCTTAAGAGTTTCTTTTCGTGCTGCTTTTCCCCAGAGCCCGATTCATGCCGGAGCCAAGACCTCTGCTGTGACCCCATAGGGCAGCAGTGGGAAGGGCCGGCTGGCTCCGCTTCCACAGCAGCCTCTGGAAAAGCAACCCTTCCTGATCAGGAAGCTTTTCCATGGAGAAGTGGGAATAAAGCTCAGGCTCACATAGGGGGAGTCTGGGGACACAACAAGCAGTGAGGGGTCTTTCCACACCCCAAAAGAAGCTTTGTAGAAGGACTCTGCCTGTGCTCCCAGTTTAATGCCAATCCAAGGGTTACTGTCCTGCTCTTTTTGCCTTTTAACTCCCTTTTAACATAGGCTTTGCTTCCATTAAAGGTGCCATAAACCCCCTCGTCCTCACAGAGCACTGCAGGACTGTGGTGCTGGGGAAGGTTTCAAGGCTGGAGGTCTGGATAACCCCCACACATCCAGGCCTTCCTCAAATCCAGACCTTCCTTCAGAAAACCAATGTGGTTTTCTGCTTGGTGGCTCTGCTAAGGAGATGCTGCCTCCGCTGGTGATGGCCCTGCAGGGCAAGGAGAGCCACCTGCAGCTGAGCTGGATGCAGGAGCAGCCAGTGTGGGCATGCAGAGTGCCTGCAGGGAGGGGAGGATCATAGAATCATCGAATAGTCGGGGTTGGAAGGGACCTTCAAAGCTCATCTGTTCCAACCCCCTGCAACGAGCAGGGACATCTTCAACTGGATGAAGAACTGCATCCAGCCTGGCCTTGAACGCTGCCAGGGATGGCGCATCCACCGCCTCTCAAGGCAACCGGAGCCAGTGCTTCACCACCCTCATTGTAAAGAACACCCAGCCTAAATCTGCCCTCTTTCAGTTTAAAACCATCACCCCAAGAGCATCTGCTCATGGAGCGGGAGCAGAGCCCAGAATGGGGTCTGAGCAACAGCCAGCATCACAGTGGCTTTACTGCTCACCGGAGCTCATGAGCAGGCTTTGGTACATGGCAGCGCCGGGTCAAACCCACCCTCACCTTCTTCCCACCACCACCACCATCACCCCTATGCAGGGACCCACCTGCAGTTCCACTTCTCCGGAGGCTCCGCGGTGAAGTACTGCAGGTCCCTGGGGAAATGGTACTGGTAGCGCCGGGACACCACCCTGGCGTTGGCTTTCACGGACCAGAGGAGCCCAAAGAGGAGCAGGATGCCGCCGATGCCGCAGCAGAAGAAGCTGATGGAGCGGAGCAGGGCGCTGGAGGAGGAGCTGGGAACGGCCTCGGCCTCCCGGGGAGGCAGGAGGTGAGTGCCGGTGCTGGCTGATGATCCCACCTCCCCATCGCTCCACCAGGCAAAGCACAGCGTCCCCGTCACCAGCAGCACGGCCCCGGTGATGGTCATGCCATAGCGGAATGAGGCGGCTGCCATCCTTGGGAAGGAGGGTTTAGCAAGGGGGAAGAGGGAGGCAAGGCATGAGAGAGCCCAAGTCCTGCAAGACAAGAAAGGGGTTGAGCGGGATAAGGTCATGGGAGAAAACAACTGAGTTAGGACCTCTCTGCGGGTTGCAGACACTTTAGCTGCTTATTGGCCATTAGAAAAGGCATTTCCACATCTCAATGGGAAGCCTTTGTGTGGAGCAAAGTCGGATGCCAGTCTGGATGCATACGCTTCCCAACATCCTCCTTTTCAACAACAAGGCAATGCTCCATGGAGGCAGGATGGAATCCCCAGCCAGGGGAGCTATGGAGGCAGCTCTGGGGACTTGCATAGCTCTTGCCTTTGGGTTCTGTTCCAGACTTCCTGCGGAGCTTGGAGGAATGCCAGCAGGGTTTCTGATCAAAGCAAGGCTTATGGAAGAGGTTAAGGAGAGGGGCATAAATCTAAGATGTGATGGCTCCCGCATTATCCGTGCACATGGCTTCTCCCCTGAAACTGGAGGTAACTCAGTGCTGCAGTGACAGGAGGTGTCTGGCATCCCTGCTCCAAAGCCCACGGCCCAGGGGACTTGGGGCTTTCTCAGGGAAAAGAGCCAAGCCCATCTCTGAAAGCCACGGAGCTGCTATTTCAGGAGGGAAAACCCCCCTCACGTGCTGACAAGGCAGAGGGACCTCACTGAGGGATGGCTCCTGAGGCACCCAGCCAGCAGGGATCCCAGTGAGCATTCCCATCACTGATAGGGCCTGCTATAGCTGCACTCCCTGCCACAGCCAAGCTCAGGGCAAGGATGGGAGCAGGAATCCATGGATATCTCCGTTAAAATCAGGAGTGTGCTGGATGCAAGCTAAACCCTTGGAGAGGGTATGACTTACCACTGAAGTAGGTGTTTGTGCTGTGCTGGTTGGGGTGGCTCAGGCAGCAGAGCACTGACATTTATGAGGCTCTGTGTAACCCACTTTGAGACACCCCAGAAGCAGAGAGGCTTATTCTGAAGGTGGGATAAACACCCTGATGCTGCCAAGGCTGCTCAATCTTCATCCAAATTTGCCTTCATACACAAAGTCTTTCTCCTGCACACACCTCAGCTCCCCAAGCACGGGGGACACTATGGGACCCATAGGTGTCATCACCACCTTCATTATCCCTATCAGGGCGGTCTGGGGTTGGTTTGACAAGCAAAGACATGAGGCAGTGCCTTGTGTTCCTGCTGGTGGGCTCTCCTCAGTCCAGTGTCACAACCACGCGTCCCTGGCACAGGGAAATGTGGGGAGAGGGAGCTGATCTCTGTGGGGCTCTCGCTCCCCTTCGCCTTCTCCAGCAAACAACAAGCATCCGGCCTTAGGGATCCCCAGCTCCCAGCTAACCAGACAGAGAAGAGGACCCACCATGTCCCCTCTGGCCATGCTCGCTGCCCAGCAAGAAGATGCAGGTTCAGCTCCTGCTTCTTGATGGATGAAAGGCTTTGGACCAGGTGGGAATCAAGCACCAGCATCCCCTTAGAGATCCAGTCCTGGATGATCCCTCTGTGAGGGTTTATAGCTGTGGCAGTGCCAGTGCAGAGCCTGCACACCAGGATGGAGATGGGGCTCAAGCACAAAGGTGGATGGAAAGCCGGATGATCCGTGCTTCATGCCCTCCTCTGCCTTCATCACTTTGCCTGCAAGTCAGTGAAATAAGGATAACTTGGTGGCTTTGGTTTCCATTCCTCCAGGCAGGGCTCTCCTCCACTTAAACTGCACCCTGAGATCTGGAAGCACCCAGCTGGAGCAGGCAGGGAGCAGAGCCCAGCACACACTCGTTGTGATCGAGAGCATGTGGAATCACATTATTTCAAGCCATTATTTATCAGATGGGCCCACGAAATGGAAAGGACAAATTACTTTGTAGTGAAAGACACACCAGCTGATCTAATCTACCTTTAATGAAGGAATCCCATGAGAAGTGGGATTTAGGAAGCCTGCAGGAAGGCTGCAGGACTGGGAGCCCTGTGTTCTCTCAGTCCTCCAGAATGCTCTCGTCCTGTGGTCATGATCCCAAATTGATGCCCAGCCAGTGATCCCCAGGAGCATCCACAGGGACACACAGGGAAAGAGGTGGTGTTCTTGGGCTGGGAGGAGGCAGAGCTTCCCCCCATGAGGAGGGGACGTGCTTAGATGCACCCTCCTGAATGGCTGGGGCTTGGCTGAGCTGAGACAGAGGAGACTATCAGAGATGCTATTAAGTGCTGCCAGGGATCAACGTCCTCCAGCTCACCTCCTGATGTGAGCAGGACACAGCAGACAAGCTGGGCTTACACTGCCTTGCAGCAGTAGATGCTCAGGAGAGTGCAAGGACTCAACTGACCCATGAATCCCACTCCTTTTGAGAGCATCGCATCTTCCTGGCAGGTTTTCAGCCAATGTTCATATAACCCCAGACTGGTTTGGGTTGGAAGGGACCTTAAAGCTCATCTACTTCCAACCCCTTGCCATGCGCAGGGACACCTTCCACTAGAGCAGCTTGGTCAAGGCCCTGGAACCCACAGTCCAAAATACCCCTATGGCACACCTCTGGCTCCAGCTGCATGGGAACGACAGGTCAATCCAAACTGAAAGCCAGGACTGGAGCAGCACCAAGAGTTGGAATGTTTTGGGGTTCAGCCTTTGGGAGATGCTGCGATTCCCCGTGTGAGCTTTGGGAGCTGCTGCCTGAGCACAGGGAATTCTGCATCCCCGGCTCTGCGCACATCTGGGAGCGGTGGCAGTGAGGGGGAGGCGGATGTGGAGGGAAGGCGGGGAGCTCTGGGAGTGACGGATTGACAGCTCCAGAGAATAAACTCTTCTCCCTTGACAAGCCCAGCGCCGCGGGGAGCAGCGCCGAGCGCTCCCCCAGCCTACTCGTGCTCCCACCATGTGAGTGCAGAGGTGGCTCCTCCGTGCAGGGTGGCATTGCCCCTTGGCAGGGCTGGCACAGCTCTCCTGAGCCTCTTCCCGAGAGCCACCACGTTTTCCTCAGCACAACAACCTTTGGGAGAGCAGGGCAAAAGAGCAGGAAGCGAGCCGTGAGACCAAGGCAGGACCTGAGTTCCTGCTCCCTGAGCCTGCCCCTGGCTCCACTCTGGGACACTCAGCATCCCAGTGAGGTTTCCAAGGAGCTGCTGCCCCTCCAAAGACAGCTCCCAAACACCCGTCTCTACCAGCCGAGCCACTCCAACGTTTTGTCCTCTCCTGCCTCCTCCTTTGACCTGCTTTGGAATAGCCTTTCCAAGGAAATGGACTTGTGTGTTGCATGTACAAACAACTACGAATGTTAATAGTTTACATAGTTCTACTAAGATGCTGAGAATAGCATCCCCCATATAAAGTTATGCAGATGGTGATTCATAGGGTCTACTAAGCATTACTCAGAAAAACACTCTTCTTCAGCTACAAGAGAAAACGAAAAGAGTTTTGAATCCCCCCCAGTGCCACCAAGGCAAAACCCACCTCCATAGCCCGTGTCCCTCCACGGCGCTGACAGCCTGTCCTGCCGCACGCCTTGTGGATGAAGACATTAAACGTGCCAAAAGGAACACCAGGGAGAGACACAGAGAAGCATGAGAGTGTCATTAGAGAGATTCCTTCTTGCCTCTACCTGAACTTGGTGGTATTATTATTATTACTATTATTATTACTACTATTATTGTTATTATTACTACTACTACTATATTACTATTATCAGTTAGGGGACTGGTACCCATCCAGACCACAGTAATAACGATGCTTCCAGAGGAGCATCCGAGACGCGCTGTGCCACCACCTCCCAAAGGCAGGCTCTGATGGAGAGGACCCCTCTCAGGACAAAGCCCATGTACCCCCGCCGTGCTCCACCAGGACCAGTCCCCGCCTCTCCCGCCCCGACGGCGGCGATGTGAACCCCGCGTCCCCTCTCGAGCCGTGCCCATCACCCCGTGTCACCCCCGGGCCGGGGGCTGCGCTGCCCCCTCCGCCTCCCTCCCCTCGGGCGAGGCCATGGCGGGGTGCCCGTGCCCGTGCCCGTGTCCGCCACCCCCGGACCCGCCGCTGTACTCACCCGCCGCCTCCAGCCCCGCTCCGGCCGAGCGGCGGCTCCCGCGGAGCCCGGCCCGCGGGGCGGGCGGGGCCGGAGGCGGTGCGGGGCGGGAGGAGGGATGCGCCCATCGGTCCCGTCGGGGCTGCGGCCCCGCTTTGCTCCCGGCTCCTCGGTCCCGTCCCGCTCCCGCTCCCGGTCCTGGCCCTGGGGGAATAATGCATAGGTAGTGAATGGAGAGGAAGAAGAAGTCAAAGGCTGCTCCCCCCCGCCCTGGCCCGCGGGCTGCCGGCGGCTTGTGCAGGAGGGGGCTTCCCGGCGCGAGCGTCGGGAGCGGGTCTGTGAGCATGGAGGTGCCCCGGCTGGGTGAGCGCAGGTGGGGGCTCCGCAGGGTCGGGCAACCCACAGCCAGGTCACTCGGGACCCAGGGGATAAGGGACCTGGAGAGACCATCAGGCTCAGAGCCCATGAGAGGTACCCCATGCACTGAACACTTGTACCCGGTGGGTGCCACCACCACTGCCCTGTGGTCATCACTACCCCATGGGTGGGACATCGCTGCTCTGTGCCCATGCTGCGGCACACGGGGAAGGAATTCTTTGCTATGAAACTCTTCCCTGCGAGGGTGCTGAGGCGCTGGCACAGGGTGATGGCCCAGAGAAGCTGGGGCTGCCCCATCCCTGGCAGTGCTCAAGGCCAGGTTGGACACAGGGGCTTGGAGCAAGCTGCTCCAGTGGAAGGGGTCCCTGCCTGTGGCAGAGGGATGGAGCTGGGTGAGCTTTAAGGTGAGCTTTAAGGTGAGCTTTAAGGTCCCTTTCAACACAAACCATTCTGTGGTTCTATGATCTCTGCCGCACGNGTGAGCTTTAAGGTGAGCTTTAAGGTGAGCTTTAAGGTCCCTTTCAACACAAACCATTCTGTGGTTCTATGATCTCTGCCGCACGCTTGCTTTGTGACCACTTCAGTTCTCCTCACCTCTCTGTCAAACACCAGTATTGCTCCTTTCCCTGTTCCAGCTGGACCTTTTCACTGTGCGGCTCTCATGAGAGCACCTGGGTATTAAACAACCTGAGAACTGCAGTTCAGGGTGGTTCGTGTGACCTACATCTGGATTCAGGCGCACTTCCTCATCACAGACCTGTTTGATCAACAGTCACACCACACTGTGCTACTGCTGTGCACCCTCATGGCTCTGTTGCACTGCTCTCGAGCTACAAGCTGGGCACCACAAAGCAGCTGAATGCTGGACTGCTGCTCCTGCTCTGCTTGCAGCTCCTCACCTTGCTGGCTCCAAAACAGCTCAGGGTTTATCTGCACAGGCTTGCTGGGGCTGATGCAAAGCCTCATCATGGAATTCATGCTTCATGTGCCGCTCAGCCTCTTTTACCTGCAGACACTGTGGTAAACTGAGGCATGAGGAGAGCTGGTTCACATGCAGCAGGTTGGAGTCTCCATCACAGACAGCATGGGGTAGGGGTCCCCAGGGCTAGCCTCACCTCACTCAGCCCCAGCATGGCTTCACCCCACTGGGGTGCGATGCAACAATCCCTGATAATATATCTAAACACTATGATCCTTACTCCTTAGCAGGATGGAATTTGTCCCCAGAGATCCCAGGGGTGAACATCTGCATTCCTCTGTCGCAGATACACTATTGTGGGGCACTCATTACCATCCACGAGTGATGCAGGCAGTGATGTGAATCACCAGTTCCCCTATTAAGGGACAATGAGACATCTTCTTCTGCTCATTACCTGTTCTGATATTACACTTCACTGAAATTTGCTTGTCAAATGGCTCCTGAAGCACTTGTAGGTGGTGTTAGCCTGTGTGTGCTCATCCTTAGCACAGGGCTGCAGAGAGTGAGGTGGCTCCATGCCAATGCATTGGGTCCTCCAGCCCCATAACCATGTGCAATCTTCCCTCCTCCCCAGACAGGTGGCCTTCATGTGGCCACAAACCCACGGCAGATACCCCACATCAAGGCAAAGGCTGTAAATGCTGAGTGGTGCCAGCGCCTCTGCTTAGCAGCCCCTTGGCCAAAGGGCATTATCCCCCTCTGGGGACTTTCCTGCTGGTACACAAGGAGAACTGAAGTCAGAATATCTGTGCAGTGTATGTGAAACATCCCATGCACAGTGAAACTGCAGCAGGGGAAACCAGAAGATATAAAAGACAGTTACAGCCCCTGCAAGAACAGGAACAAAGGAGGAACGTGCAAAGAGATTGTTTCAGTAATTGCCTCCCCCAGGTAAGGATGCTGCCTGATCAACGCTGCTGGCACGGAGAAGTGCTGCTTTTTGATTCACTCTTCACCCCATTTTGCTGCTGCAGCAAATCACATGTAAAATAGTGTATTTCTCTGTATAATCAGGCTGAATAAGTCAGCTTTCTCCATGCCTCTGTGTGTGTGCGTGTGCATGCGCTTTCTGCCCCGTCACAACGAGGTGGTTGATAGCAGAGCACCAGAGTGAATCTGGGTGCACCAGGGCACTGTGAGGAGCCCAGGTTCCCTTCCAGGGCCCTCATACCTGTGATGGGAGTGCCGGCTCACAGGTCTCCATTGATGATGTGGTATCCAGGCCACCCTCCTATGCCCCGTTGCCACCAGCAAACACTCAGCAGGGTGCTGCTACCCATGACACAGCCACTGAAGAGCCACTGATGAGGCTTTAGGGTCACATCTCTGGAGCAGAAGGTGCCCACGTTGTCTAGATAGATAGAGAAGCCAATCCCAAAGGGCCAGCACAGTTTGGATTTCCCCTTAGCACAGGCCATTGGGCAGAGCAGAGGTGTGTGCAGCCTGCTAAGGGGCTGCAGCACATCTGGGATGTGCAGATGGGAAGGAGTTCCTGCACCCAGCAATGTAAAGCAAGGGGAAAAGCTCCTGCTGTTTATCTGTGCCTTCATTTGCATCTCCTTAAAATGCCTAATTAGTTGTGTTAGTTGACATACTGGCTCAGGCACTCCTGCCTAATCCAGGCAGTAAATCCAGGCTTTGGAAACATTTGTCCTACATCTTCAAGTGATGCAATGTTCACCAGAGGGCTTATTTGGGGTTGAACCTGCAGCTTGCCATAGATTCCTATTGGTGGTTCTGCTGTATGGGGTTTGAGACCCCTCATTCTTGCTCTCCAGCAGGAAAAGCCTCATGTTTGGATGTGAGACGGGATCATCCCCATGACCACAAGTGGTGTTTGCTTGGTTTGGCCAGACTCACCACAAAGTACTCTTCCTGTGCTATGGTTTTGCCCTGAGCCTTTACTAACTCCAGAGGGACATTCTATACATAATAGATCTTATTCTTGAGTTCCAGTGGCTTTTAGTGGATTTGAATGGTAACAGAAGAGCAAGAGGTGTGTAAACTACATTCAGTTCAGTCACTTGTTTAACACCAGTTTCTGAAGTGGTTTCTGCACTGGCTATAGCCACCGTCTAATAAACCTCTGGAACCAAAACCTCTGACTGTTTTAAAGCTTAAATAAGTGTCCTAACCAGCAGTTTGCAAAGCTGCCCCATGCTGAGGAGCACAGCTGTGGTGGAAAGTCCTGGCAATGGAGAAGTCCACAGGGAGCTTTATGGAGGAGCAGTGATTCCAAACCCCTTCTGCTCTTCGTTCAGGACTTGCGTTAGTACAGGAGCTTCAGACTGATGCAATACCTCCCACTGAGGCTGTCATGTAGATAAATGGGCATGATAAAGCTGTGAGTTTCCTATAGGGGAAGTCCCTGGGTTGTAAATGGGGGCAGGAAGAGCTTCCTAGGAGCCTTGCAAAGGATTTGGAACTGGCCTACGGGGAAGCATGGAATGAAGGAGCTCAAACCTGACCCTCCACATGAGCTGCTGCTTGGCTCGCAGTGGAGGAACATTGATTTTCAGCCCTGCAGGCTCCTCAGTCAAGCTTGATGCTGGTCAGGAGTGCATCTATCACACCTGAGCAGAGAGAGCGAGCCAAGATGTGCGCTGGCTGCTGAAACACAGCTTCACTCCATGCATTGAATATCTAAGGCTGAAGCTGTTTGCGTATCCATGATTCCAAATGCTGGTGTTCAAAAAGCTTATAACCAAAGACAAAACTGGCTAAATTTGCTTTCCAGTGAACTCAGCATTACACATAGGATGAACTACCCTGACATCCCTCAGCCACTGTGCAGTCTTCATGTCTCTGCAGCACTCAGCTAGTACAGTGGTCTCCAGGGAGTAGATAATGGGTAGGTTTGGGGCTTTTCTTCAGCACAGAAATGCAAAAGAGAAGCTTAAAAGCAGCATTAATGATGATTTCTAGGAAACGGCTGGGGCAGCCATCTACCTCGCATCTGGAGCTCATGTGTGGAGCCACAAAGAAGCCCAAGTGTCCAACACACCCCGACCCAGATGCTCCAGCTCATTTCCTCTCTCAGTGCCCCTGTATTATCTCACTGCCTGGCTTGGCATCGGGCTGCCCATGGGCACCTGGTAACATCAGTGTGCTGTGCTGGAAGATTGCTGATGGGTATTATGCTGCCAGCAAACCTTCTGTTGGAACCATGAGGAGATACACAAGGTGTGGCCGAAAGGAAAGGGAGCACCTTTTGTTATCCCAAGGGATATATAGCAGGGGAAAAAAACAAACACACTTTCAGGCACAAAACCCCTTTGCAGGTCAGAATATCTGGGGCAGCATCTGGTCTCTGAGGGTTACAGGTGGTGGGAAAGGTGCTGTGTTACTTGACCAGCTTAGGAGCAGATGTTGTTTAGCTTGGTTCTCTTTAGTTCATGCCATGGGGTCTCTATTTCAAACAGCAAACGGCCTTCTCTTCCTTCCAGCAGCAGCAATGCTGCTCTGGCTGTACAGCTGTGCCCAAAGGCTTGTGTGCTCTCTGCAAAGCTCACCTGCAATGTTGTCTGTGGACCAAGTAAAGCTGTTATTTCTACCTGCACACCTTGCCTCACTTTGAACCAGGAACATTTGCATCCTCCTACCCGAGTTTCTAGGTAGCTGGAGACAAAGTCCTGAAACAATGACAGAGGTGAGTTTGGGAAATAAAGGGCTGTGACTTCTCCTTAATGGCATGAAAAGTGTCAGGCTGAGGATATCATCCATCTCCAGTGAAGCCAAGGGCAATGCCACAGCTCTCTCAGTGGTGAATTCAGCTCACACCCTGGTTAGCTCTGCAGTTCCAGGCTCTCTGGAGACTCCACTCACAACATGTTCTCCTCATTTACTCCTGAAAGAAACAGCACTAGTGGATGGTTTCTGCTATGGAGGTGTCAGAGCAGGTTGCTCCTATCTGTTCCCTCAGTGAGTCAGAGACACAGACCTCATACTGGTCTGCGAGCAGGGGAAGGATGCGAAAGTGAGTAACAGACATTTAACAAGATGCATGTGAAGAAACAGATGGAAGACATCACCTAAATTACTTACCTTCAGACTGAAAACCAGGTCTCCATCTCCCATACCCAGTTACTGTCTGCATCTCACCCCTGAAACAGAGACCTGACACCCCTGATGGAGAACACGGGCTTCCCTTGCTTGAGCTCCCATTGAAGTCACCCAAGACCCAAAGAGTTGATCTTTCTCCCCATAACACAGCCTTGCCCTTCCCTTAGCTAGGAGCTAGTCTGGCTACTCATCTGCAAGAGCGTAGTTTCACTTCTCCTGAGGTGTGAAGACTCCTGTGCTAGAAACCTGACAACTCTCACTGGCGGCTGACTGTTCCCATGCAGAGAGATGGAACTCCCCTCCTTCCGTGACTCACTGTGCCACTTCCAGCGGGAGGGAGAGCTCATCCCACCCCTATAATCTGCATTAGTCTGGATGAGAAGGGACACCTCAGTGAAGCACAAGTTCAGAGCTTATTACAGGCTCTTGGATGATGCTAGGGATAATGGTAATTAACCTCCCTGGGATGACAACGCTTTATTGCTGGCTGATCTCCAGATCCCTTCCTTCAGCATTTTGTAAAGCCCTGAGGATGGGGAGGGCAGAAGGAGACAGAAAGCGTAGGGAAGCGTGCCTAGGTTTTAACATGAGACCCGATCTGCGTGTTTACCCCTTCTCCAGTCTATTCTGGGAGCCACAGGATTTCTGTGTGTGGGTACAGAAAGGCCACTGCTCCCTGTCAGCACAGTTTTGCAGCCGTCACATTTCTGTGCTAGAGGTATGAAGAAGTTTGGGGTTGTTGTGCCAGGAGGTACTGAAATTGCTGTCTTGTTTTACCAGGTATTGCTATAACCAAAGCTGCCAGAATGGATTTGTCAGGGATCTCTTGTATCAAAGGAGATTGAGCAATCACACCCTCATCACCTTCCCTCACAGACACCTTTGCCAATCACTTCTTCGCAGGGGTGAGGACCAATCTATTTATTCAGTCCTCAGCCTGAGATTGTTCCCTGTCTCCGTGAGATGATCCATAGGCAGGAGCACGTCTTGTCACTCCCCATAGAAAGGGGCAGGAACCTCTTCTCAAAGCCTCCGGCTTCCTTCTGCTCAGCTCCATATATGTGGGAGTCGCTTCCCAACATGGATTCTCACCAAGGCACATCTGCCATCAGAAGGAGGCGAGAAGCTCAGAGGGAAGTAAATTGGCTTAACAGATACTAGCAGTCAGCTTTTGACCTGATTTTATACTGAGTTTTCTAGTGAGAAAGCCTATCAGCACAGCACTAAACCACATTAAATACGCCTCCATTAATCTTCAATAAGACCAATGTGATTCCTTGTGATTGGAACAATGGTGTATTTTTGTCACCCTTAATTATTAACTTATCTGGCTGCGATCGCTTCGCTTATGAAAAGGGTTTGCTGGGTGTAAGAGCTGTACAGTTCTTACATAACCAACATTTAACTTCGGGGTTTTCAGTTGTTCTTTCCCTTTTTCACTGCGCTTACAGCTTTCCTGTTTCTCTTTGGCAGAGGTAAGAGCTAGATCCTACAGTGCCACTGCTGGGTTTGGAGCACAGCCTGGGGTTTTATCAGCTTACATCATCTGGGACTGGGCCAGTGAAATGTTCTAAACGTTGGAGTAAATGAAAGCAGACAGGTGACAGAGTGACAGCACCAGGGGAGAGAATGGCAACGGCCAAGGCAATGGAAGTCTTGGCTTTATTTGGACGAAAAGGACCTGTGAGTACATCTGGTACCAGGAGGCCAAACACACACACGTGGATGCGCTGGGAGCTCAGAACAGGGGGAAAAATTGGCCTGTACAGAAAAACAGCTTCCAATGCTCTCCTCCGGTGACATTGGCAAGCCTTCACCGTCACATCAGCCCTGAATGCTCTTTGCATGTTCCCACAGCATCTGCCACTCCAGGCGAGAGGAGGCAAATGATGGGAGAGGGTACCCTGGAGTCACTTGACAGCTGTCTTCATAGCAGAGTTCACCCTGAGCACCTTGAGGGCCATTGGTACATGTGTCCATTATACCATGAGTCCAAAACGATGTGTTTATTGCCTTCCAGTGATTGCAGCTCTTTTCTGATGCCCACCACGGTTGGTGTCCCCAGGATCTCACCGATGAAAGGAGACAGGACCAGTGCTGCTCCTCCAACTGCATCTTCAAGCAGCCTCATGCCCTGCAGAGCCATGAAGCCAACTAATGGTTGCCCACGAGCAACCTCCATTGCTCTCCTCCACTGCTCACCTATGAAGAGTGCAGCCTTCTTCAGTTTGTAGTTTCAATGCTGGAACCCCAGGTCCCTCAGTAACCAGCTCATCGTGCCCACTGCCTTGCCACAGCCAGTTCATTTCTGCTGCTGAGGACACTGGCCTCAGTGACAATGAAGGAAGGGCTGGATTCCTTTCCCAGCCTGGCTCTCTGTTTTGACAAGTGATTCTTTTTATAAACCCCAGACAGCATCCTTTCACAGGCAGTTGTAAAGCTGGATTTGATATACGGCACAGGGAATACACGAAAGCTCTGGCACGTTCTGCAGCATGGGGGGTTTTGGTGGCTTTGTGAACGTGCTGACCAGAATCTGACCTTGCCTCCTAATGCAGTGCATGGCCACCAAAGGATGGCCCCCATTCCGCCATCACTAATATTCCACATTTCACTTCACACCCTACATCTGCTTCCTCCCAGGTTGTTGTACTGGGGTCCCACCAGCCACCTGCAGTAACTCATTGCAGGAGGAGTGGGGCCACACAACATGGCCAGTATGCAAGCACATAGCGTAGAGCCCAAGCATTCTTGGTTCTTTGTCCCACCTTGCAGCACCAGGGTTACTCCTTCTTTGGTAAAGCCCTTCCCAGGGCAAACGGGGTGACTGCAGCCTTGAGAGGATGAGGGGAAGGGAAGGAAGAAAAAGCAAAGCCACCCTGAGGATTAGGTGTGGAGACCCCGACCCATCACTGAAGTTGAACGAGTCCTTCCACTTTAGATTAGATACACCTAAAATCCTTTTCTAAGCCTTTAGACAGTGGTTCGCTTTCCCTGAGAGCCACCTGGCAGTTTCTAAAGTAACTGTAGTCCTGTTGTTCCTTTCGGATGCATTTTTCAGCAGCCAGCACAGCTCCTGCTGTTGGACTAAACCCTCTGCCTTCCTCCTCCTCAAGCCGTCACGTATTTCTGCTCCCTCACACGAAATACTTGTGAAACTCAAGAAGTGGATCCTAGATAATGGACATCCTATTGATAAATACCATTGAGAAAACACCATCTCAAAGCCAGGCAATTGAGCACCATGAGATGAACCACATTCTTCCCATACACCCTCTAAAGAGAATGTTTTTTAAGGTGCAGAAAGCAGGTTTGACAAATCAAACATCAGTAGAAATGTCTCTGCTGTCTTTTGAAACCTCCTGGGTCTTGCAAATGTGCATCCAGGTGGAGAAAGGCCACACAGACCCACTCCATTGCCAAAGTCCCTGCTCTTCAGACAAGTAGGATCATCACACCAGCTACTTCCCCTCCTAAGTCCACAGTATCTAAAGGATTTAGCAGTGCTCTGCTGCTTTCGAATCCCTTATTTCTGCATGTGGTTATCTGGTGTTAGATGGGGTTTGGGCTTCTCCTGGTGCAGCCCTGCTTTGGAGGGCACAGAGCACTCCCCAGGCCAGGCTGGCTTTGAATCCTGCTGTGCCACAAAGCAACTTTTTCCTTTCAGAGGAAACAGATAAGTGTGCCTCATCCCTCTGGAATATTCTGCCAATGGTTCGGGTATCACCAGTCTATGAAACAGCTGATACCATCCCCCTGTATTTTTCCCTTGAAGCCCTTCAGCTGAAGTCTGACATTTGTCTTCAATCACTAGATGGACAAAAGCTCTCCAGATTCATTCAGCCCATAGCCAGAACAACACGCCTCAATCCGCCGGGGTCCCACTGAAGCCCCACTCCGTCCTACATCCCCCAACAGGCTTTCCCTTGAAGGCGACCGATTATACTTCGGTTTCCTCAGTAGAGGGAGCTTCTCACCCATCAGTTCCATCACCACCTTCCTCCAACCCTCGGAAACCACGTCCCTTTTCCGACAGCACCACCTCTGTGCCAACCAACCAGGCAGGTAGGTGATGAGGGAAATGTAGTCCTAACCCTTAGTAACCGTGTCTTGGTTTCCTTATTGAATTAAGGCGGCTCGCAGCCTTCCCAAGTTCCTTATTAGTTTTCATAACTACTACTGTTAAAAGGCCCGTGCTTGTGAGAGCCTGGTACCACTTAACAGTAGCTCTGTGGCAGCCAGTGCCCAGGCTGCAAGAGCCTGAGTATATAAGAGGGATTTCTAATGCTTTTCAGCACCTGCCTTTGCTTCCACTGTCTCTTATGGAGACAGAAATCTGTAGTCAACTTCTGTCTGCATCTCAAATGCTCTGTACGTTATTACCATCACCCTTTTAGCTGTCTCCTTAGGCAAACAGCTGCATCTTTTCATTCTTTCCTTGTCTAAAAGCCTTTATTACAAAGTCCTGAGTGGTAATGAATGAAGTCCTGCACAGCACTGGCATCTCATGAGGAGATGGGCAGCTCTGGCAGTCAGTGAGAGACCCCCGCTCTGCTGCATGCATCTACACGAATCCCACCAGAGAGCTGATCCAGGCAGGAACAAGCATTGCTCTAAACCCCAGTTCAGTTCTCCAGTCAGATCAGCTCCCAACCTGTTCCACTGAGTGACAGCAGCAGCACTTGTACCGCACAGCGTGCCCAGAACAGCACAAGTGGGTGGGTGGGATGGCAGGAGAGGGAGAAGAGGAAGGGAGCTGCTTTTTTTAGGAAGCACCAACAGCTTAAACACACTTAAAATGATAATTTCACTGAAGAGAGCGGGGATTTTATCCTCGCAAAGGTACTGAGGGAATCTGAGCTTTTCCAGCCAGATTTACACAGGATGTTTGCTAAGCCCACAGAGGTTGTTGGAGGATGTTTTGCTCACACCTAAAATAACTAAAACTGAGAGCATTTAAAACCTGTGTCTCCCCTTCCCTCATCCCTTTCTGACTCCTGTGTTTCCTGTGACTGACACTGTGAGGTACACAGGCAATTTTACCATCATCTTAATGGTGATTCACTCTGTCCTCTGTTTCAAAGCACAGTTTCACATTGCGGTCTCTGAGCTCACCTACTTACTTCCTAGGGCGTTACAAAAAGAAGAGCAGGACACGGAAAACATTGTAAAGGCTTTTAACAGGTCTTCATAAAAACAAGTTCAAAATGCTGTTTACACTGCAGGTATAAATATCCCCTTATGAATAAATGATGCTGTTATCCAGTAAGCCCTGCACTTGATCACATTCAGATCGAGAAGGATTAGTTAGCTCCTTCAGAGAGGTTAAAATAACCTCTCCTGGGGCATGGGAAGCTTCTTTCCCATGCATTATTTCAGTCAACAGATGAATTGGTAAATGAAAGCAGGTAAACATCAGCTCACATGTATGAAGGAAAAGAGCTAGTGGGCAGAGTAGGCACAAGCGCAATTTGGCTGGGAATAAATTAAAGCTGGAATTGGGAGACCATTTCCAAATATCAGAGCTGTGAAGGTTCAGAGCAGTCTTTCAGTGAGAACAGTGGGGCAAAACAAAGCCTCTGAGTTGTCTTCAAGGAGGCTGTAAGGGGTGGCTGCCTGCCATAGCGCAGCTCTGAGCCTCAATGCCACCGTCCCTCCCAGTTCAGTCCTCCCAACTATCTCCTGTGGCAGCTAAAGGTAACAGTATTTGTCCTGCTGGCAAAGAGGAAGAGGTGTGCTGTGTCACCGCGGTAGTGTCCTCACCAAACACCTCCATGCCACGTCTCTCTCGGAACCCAGCAGTGCTGTGGCAAGGTCCCTCTGGCTGTGTCTCTCCTGGGGTGGTCACCGCTGGTGGGGCGCATCTGCCACTGCCCTCTCTAACAGCACACCTATTGAGGGATGTAATGGGGGTTAGCTTATAAACAGGTCGTATCTTCCTTATACATCCTCCCTGTTCCATCGCGGAGAGGAGTTTTCTGCCAGGGTTTTGGAGGGCAAGCAGCGTTTCGGAGGGGGGTATCTCCTTCCCCCTTTGTCGTGGTTTAAACCCACGCAGCTCGTTCACTCATTCAACCCCCCTTTCTTGCCCTCCC
>NDXB01022626.1:4226-32071 GCA_002631895.1 Agapornis roseicollis
AAAAAAAAAAAAAAAAAAAGTCAAACCACCTAGACTTTTCTGTAGCCTAACCAAGTGACAGACACACAGACAACTTCATTGCTGCCAGAACAACACTCTGTGCAGCCCACCAGTAAGCTATTTGTCACTGCAACAAGAATATCCTCTGTAACTTGGCATCAGGGTCCCTGGGTAGTCAAATGTGTTTGCTGGAACTGCTATCCAATAATAGGGAGGAAAATGATCAGAGGATCTCATTATTATTATTATTATTATTATAAAATATGTTATTGTATAAAAAACATATCTTTATAGCTATAAACAGGAAAGGTTGATAGGGAAATACCTATTTACAAAATACCAGAAAATTGCATTCTATATGAGTTTATGGAAAGACAGTGTTTAGCTCTACTTCCTTTTCCCTTTCCTCCATCCTCCTGTCCATCAAAAGCAAAACTGAGTGTGCCATTCATCTGGTAAAATATGGTAGGCTTTTCATGATAGCTCATAGAAATAAGGGTTTAAAATAATCTCTAACATTCTGCCACTATGTGTTAAACATGTTAAACATGACAGAGTAACTTACCATGTATAATGGTGCAATGTTTCATTTAAAAATATTCATGTAAGATGGTAGAAAAGCACATTTTTTTTGTAGCAGATCTTCAGATCCTGCTAGCTCTGTTGTGAAACACAAACTCATATATTCCTATTTATGTCACAAAGGTAATTCCTTGCATTCTGCATTGTCTTGTGTGATACAAATCATTACAAGCCCAAAGCAGTACATCTTTCAATATAATCTGGGCCTATGCAAAAATTTTCCCTTTTTTATTGCATTGGGTCCCACGTATTGCACTACATCTTTACATTTACAAATGTATTAATGCTGTCTGTGCTGCTACAATTGTCCAATTATCATCCTCAGCCAATTTCTTTTTTTTGAGCAGAGGGGTAATAAAAAGGGAACATAGTCCATTTCCAATGGTTCTAAGCAAGTGAGATAGGACAATGAAAAGTAATGACAATATAGAACAGTAAAAATAGTTTCCTAAGAGAAACAAAGTAGGAAGAATGAAAAGTTCTCGTCTTTGAAAAATAAATTAAAGAATATCAAATAACCAAATAAAAATCAAAGATGAGAGGGGAAAATTCCATTTCATAGTAAAAAACCCCATAGGGACTACTGTAGTAAACAAATTAATAAACCAGTCCGGATTTTTCAGAGTTTACATTACACTGGCCATTCTTTTTAACTGACAAGTTGTCTTTTCATTAGAGCTTGATGCAACTTAAAAGGCATGTGTGGATGTTCAAGAAAGTTGACCATTTATTTTACGATCATGACTTGATGCAAAGAGCATCAATTAAAGCACCCTGCCTTTACAGGCATCTGAACACCAAGTCACAATGTGGGTAGAGAGCCAATGTAGTTTCATATGGCACGTGTGCACGAAGCACACGGAACAGACTATTCACACCTGTGAGTACCACAATGCTGATTACTGTAGCGTAAATTGCATCCTTTTCGTGCAAACTCATGAACTTTATATTGTTAGCTGCACCAGATTACTCCCTTAATGTATGGTGTAGAAAGCTAACTAAAGACCCTAACATCTCATTAGTCAAAAAAAAACACAGAAGCAGCTCATGGGAAATGTTGGTATCATTTTTCTCTATTATAACCTTGACAGGAGTCTATTTTGTAATTAGAACAGTGCATTCAGAGGTCCTTACAAAAGGGGAGGAGACCAAGAGGCTCTTACCACTCAACCAATGTCTTTTTTGATGTTTCATGTTATAAGCATGACAGCATGATCTCTGTACTGTCATGTCTTTTTTTAATCCCTCTTCCTATATCTTATTGCTTCCTCATGCAGAGTAACTGGAGCTTAAAGGCTTCCCTTTAAGGTCATGGAGATAAACAACATGACCAAAGGGCAAGAAGTATCCTTAGAGTAATACTTAACTGAAAGTAGTAAGAGTTTTCTACTGTAAAATCATCACCAAAAGCAGATGGGTAAAGGGAAGACAAAATGGAAAAATAACAATGAAAGATTGCTGTTACAAAACCATACTATAATACAATTATAGATTCCTGTTCCACACTCTGGTGCTGTAAATTAGAGTACAGCAGAAACCACAGCTGGCTTGTTCTGGTTCTTATATTGCAAGCTGTTCATTCAGACCAATTTATATTGAACTGGAAACACAACTCTTTGTTTTTTTCTTTACAATTTTAATTCATACCTGTGGCTAATAGTTCTTTGGGTTGTTAAGCATATTAAAATACTTTTATTCTAAAAATATTTTAAATAAGTGATCATAACTAATGTCATTACTCAATGTCCATGAACAGACTATAACAACTGTCAAATTCTTTCAGGAAATGTGATGATATAAATTAGCATTTTTCTTTTCTCTCTGTGGTCATTTGATTTATAAAGGTTGTGAATACTTGGGACCATTATAATTTATATAATATGCCATGCTGAAATTTCAAATATCATTTCGCCCCACCAGAGGTGGATAGGCATTTATAATAATGAATTTGGAAAGTATATAACAATGTATTATTTCTTTTTGTCTCCTAAATTACTAAGATCCCAGTTCTATTAATGAACACTGTTAAAAGAGACAGGTAAGCCTTATTAACATTAATAGCATTTAAGCACCCCAGATCTCTTCCTCCTAAGATACTTCGATGAATTAAATTTACTTTAAAAAGAGTATGTCCATCACATGTTGACACAAGGATATAATTCCATCTTATCCTGCCCATGTTGAAGTCACTGACATTTTATTGCTGAATTCAATATGGAGACAGTCAGGTCTAATAGAAATAGAGATTTACACTTTGAGACTTATTCATTAATCCTTTTCTATAACAGCAAATTTTAAACATTCAGAATTTTTGAAATTATTTGCAATAACACTACAATTAAAAAAATGTTATAGCAACCTTTACTATTGACATGGCTGTTCAAGCAGCATTTAGACCAGGGGCTTCAGATGTTATGCTTCAAAGGCTTTGCCATCAAACTCTGCCCTGCTGCCTGCCAAGAAAAGGAAGTCTTACTTTGGACCACAATGGACTGATTGGTCTGGTGCAAAAGGTCAACAAAAACTACACATGCCTGGTTGGGACTAAAGCTTAAAAGGGAAAACTTGCCAAGCAGGATTAAGGTGTCTATTCTTCTTCAGTATGAGTCCATTGTCAAGGGGAGTAAAACATGCATATAGAAATAAGAAAATGGAATGGTGGCGTAAAAGTTACTTGCAAGTCAGGTATCTTGCAAAGGAGATGAAAGCGCTCCAATATATACAAGGAGATGTTTAAAAAGAATATGGAAGAAAAGTTACAGTTTGGGTCAACCAAATAAGGGAAATTATTGTAAATCCATAATAGCATAAAAATTCCTGTAGAGCTAGTGTTCAGTTTATCCTTACAGAGATATGATAGTATGGTAGTCATATTTTTACTTTGAGAGGGACCATGAAATATATATTCATGCATCCAGTTAAAGAATGAAACTGATAAATATGTTCCTTGGGACAATAGAAAATATAGTTAATTGCACACAAGAACAGAAGCATGCTGATTCACAACAAAACACCTTCTTCAGATCAGACTTGCATGAATATGAGCTACAATATCTTCAGTTCTGCTTGTTACAGAGAGGTTGGAAAGTTACATCCCTGTTTCTGTTCTACCTAGGCCTTCATTCTTTTGGTCCACCTCACTTACTTAACATATGTAATGATAAGAATTAGACTGCTTGCTTAATGCAATAGTGTGGGTGTTTCCATAACTAAAACATAAACATGTCTTTGGTACTTCCCACTCACATACCATGGAGCTGCCTGGGGGTAGCTCATAAGAAATGTTAAGCAGAATAAGAAATGAGAGACAAATAAAACCAAACCTCTCTGTTGTGTAGGCACCTCACTGCAAGTGGTCTGCTTCCAGTTATTTGGGTGACCTCTGTCTACTATAGTTTCTCCTGAGGTAGGATTCCTGAGGGGACTCAGTCTTCTAAAAGTGGATGTCGAAAGGGAGGAAACATCACCTGTATTTTCTGTACTAATGTATTGATTAGAACACTTAGTTGGGAAATGGGTTTTCATCCATGGCTCCATCGCCTTAGAGAAGTATTTTAATCATAGGCTTTGGGTGTACAGGGAGTCTAACCCTGGACTCTGAGTTCTGGTAATATCATACAATAGTCACTCTTTGCAGTTGTCCCCAGACTTTCGAAGGATACTTTCTAGTTCTAGATCTCAGCCCTGAACAATAGGTATCCTATAGGAATAAAGGAGACTTTTTCAACTTCCAACTAAATCATAACAGACTGGGAGTCTCAGCAGAAGTAATTATAAGCATTACAGCTGCAGCTGGTATCAGCCACAAGCTGATAATTGTGGACAAGAAAAAGGAGTGAACACCCTCATCTTTTATTTTTGACTTTTTCATTAGCCTTACCATATTTATTTAAAGCTGCCACAGTTATAAAAAAAAGCCAAGAGCAAGAAAAACATGCATCTTGACTATTAAAGAAGTAATATGTCAGACACTACTTTCTGGGGAAAAAAAAATACAACTGTACATACTCAAAATAGAAAGGTTATTCTTTGGGAAAAGATTTTATAAGTCTGAGATACAAAGGATTTGGACAAAGATCAAAAGTAATAAATAGCAAGATATTCTTATGTATAAAATTTAAGTATTATGTATAACTTCCACAATAATACATACAAACACTTGTTGGACTAGAAAATTAAGAATCAGTATGCTAAACACTGTCTAGGAGTAGTTTGTAAAAATAAATGGGAAAATCAGCAGATTTAATGGGATTGTCTGTTGCCAGTGTACTTTCAATAGGGCAGAGGCAGGGTAACAGAGGAAGGAGATTTCCTGGAACTGTGCCAATTAACAAGCTGTTAATTAATATTCAAACCAACCACCAAAAACTTTGTTGTTTTATATCTAAAACTGCTTCAATGAGAAACAAATGTACCTAATCAGTGCAACACAAGGAAGTCTCCTGCGAAGGCAGTGCTTTCTTCTGTGTATTCCTACACCACATCACATCAGACAATTCCTCTGACAGATTCTGCAATTCCACAAGACACTCCCTGTCACTTCCAATATTCTATGAAAAAAAATCCCTCTAAATTCTTCAGAATTATATTCATCAGTCTAAAATATTACTGGGGGAAGAAGGGAGGAGGCACATAAACATTTCCAAAACCTCTGTAGCAAAAGAGGAAGTGAAATAGCCTACAGGAGAGAAATGATAAAGATAAATTTAAGCCATTCTGAAGTTACCTTGACCTGCAGTTATTGTTTCTTTAGAAGTGAGAAGATAGAAGGATTTTTGTGCATGTGTTTTGGTTTGGTCCAAGGAGGTAAGAGCTAACTCTGAAATGAAGGAATATATGAAGTGTGCATAGTGCTGAAAGGTTCAAATTTGGTTTCAAGCTTATCTGATGGGTGAGGAGCAGTTGAAGAGTGAATTTGCCAAGATCTAAGAAGACAGGGAAAATGCAGCTTCCCTCTTAGATTTCTTACTTGCTTTCTGATTGTTGAATGTCAACACTACCTATAGATTTTTGAAAGGTGGAAAGAAGTCTACATTTGATACTATTGATAATATTATTTTCTAAAGATAGAGGTCATATCCTATTTCATATATGTTTATACCATGACTTTAAATCATAATGAAGACATTCTTATTTGAGGATACTTCAAAAGTAAAATCATACTTTGTCAATTTATATTTTGTTTTTGTTTCAAATTCATCAAATCATTTCACATGTTTATAACCAACCCTATTCCAGAAAACATTTATACATACATATAAATATACTACTCATGCTGTGGAAATAATGCTAAGTATAAGATCTGTGTTTTGATGAATCCAGGCCTAAGAAGAGAAATTACTGTAAACATTCTGAAAACATCTTAAGAGGAAATGTTGTAGTGTATGAAGTGCAAAAAACAACTAGCATGATATTCTTGGAATGCAATTATAGAGATAACATTATTGATCTCCTTATTAAATTCCATAACAGAGACCAAGATAATTAAATTGCAATTCTTGCTCTGTTTTCTCACTTGTTACTTGAAGTTAGGCAATACTTCTATTCCATAAGTCATAACTATTATCAACTATATATATTTTTTCACTTAAAATTTGTTATTATACTTTATATTTACTCAGGTGTCCCTGTATCATATTTGTCTATTACTCTGTGCTGATCTTAGCTCATTACCACCACTAGCAAAGGACAGCAATTGAATATATGTTGTAATATTGTGGTTCCTGGCCCACTGCTTTAGGAGAAGAAATAAGTTTCCTTGAAGTGAATTTTGAGTGCGTCCCTGTTTAGGTGTAATGCAGTAAAATAAGATGGAGGTGGAGCAGGTCACTCGTACTTGGTAGCACTGAATAATTCCTCACTCAATTTAAATAAGATTTTACTGGTTTAGTGATTATTTTTAAAATATCATAGGTCTAAAAACTACTATTTCTTATATTTCTTTTGTAAACTTGGCTTTCCTTCTAACTGTGATATTGCATATGTTTTAAAACATATTTTTAAGGCTTCCTTTCAAAAGGAGAAGTGAATAAATGTAGAATAATTTTCCCTTAGTTCCAATAAGCAGCTGGCCAAAATTACTATTACTAGATCCAATAAGCAACTAACCAATATTGCTATTACTAAACAAACTGGTAAAGGACATATCCTTGAAGATATGTGAAGATACTGATAATTGGGTTGTGGTCTTGCACTCCTAAAAGGCATGTATTACCCCTCTGTTAATAGTTAGCTATCTGTACAGTTACATTTGTAAAAATCATTATCTTGTCTAGGTGCTATGGAATGCTCTTTTCCACCTGCTGTAATCAGGACATAATCAATATGAAAGGTCATCTGAAAAGAATGCCTTACAAAGGGGTAACACATTATCCAGACTTTCTATCTTAATTCAAAATACACATATGATTTTCATTAAATCTTTGGTAAATGCATAATATATTTCAAGATAGGAGTTGTAGATAGTCCTCAGTATGTAATTACAAAATATTATATTTACAGTCATTAGATATAGTATTATAAAAATATACCATATATTTAGTACTGAAAAAATGTTTCGCATCAAAAGAAGGTGAGGTTTTTTCCCAAATGTCCTCTTCTAACCAGTAGATTTATAGTAACACCCAACTATGGACTATAATCATGGTAAAGATACCTTGTTTACTAAAAATGGCATTTACAATTACATTGAGCACCTGCATCTCTCGGTAAAGACGGAGGCTCAGATATTCAACACCTCGATAGCATATTGTAATTTAGATAGATACAAAATGCAACACATTCCAGTAAACACAAGGCTGATTTCATTTTGTCTCTGTTCACTTTATTGATTTAGTTGGAATACTGCTGAGTTTACAGTGCTGCATACTAATTCCTGCCAGATTCTGCCTTCAATGCTCACACTGAGCATAATTTTACTCTCAGGGTAGTCCCATGGAGCGCAATGGGACACCACCATGTGAGGCAGAGTAGCAGAATATGGTGCTGGTAGCAGGCAACTGTATACTGTTTTTTATAGCGATTTTACTTAATTGTTCTAAAAAAAAAAAAAAATGGGAAGAAAACAAGGACCTCTATGTAAATCCTCTATCTGCATTTCCACACACTGCAGAAAAATTTACATATTCAAGTTTTAATTTTGCAGTGGTGAGTATTACCTGTTAGAACTGGTAAGAATCTTCCAAAGGCTTAAAAAATCATTACTATTTTAAAGAGAATATTCACTTTTGCAGCAATAATAATGTATGTAGAGACCTCTTTTCTGTGACACCCTCTTTTTCTTGGTGCTTTGAGTTTAAGCAAGGAGTTTTTGTAATGATAGTACAAAATTATTGAACTTTATATAATATGCTCCTGAGAATAGACTGTAGGTCTTCCTTCTTATGGAGTGATATGTCCCACACTGAACTGCTGTTCTTGTGTCTTTTATAATATCAAGCCAGATAGTAGCATGAGAGCATCAACATACTTCTTATTAATTATACTTTCCTCGTTCTTCTGTGACTTTCATCATTATTTTTGTTGTTTTTTAATATAACTACCCTTGCACTTATGTCATAAAAAATTCTGCCTTTTTCTCTTTTTTAATATTTGTATTCAAGACAAACAACAGGAGGTTGAAATCAGGCCATTTAAAAGAAACATCTGCTGACATTTATTCATATGCTACATGTTCCACTTTCATCATTGAATGTAATGATAAACACACATTCCAGTCAATAATGGCAATTCCCAGCCAAGCTTTGCAAATGGTCTCTTTAACACCTAAATTGACAGCTCGGGAGAATTTGAGATAGAAGCTAAATATGGTACATTTGGACATTATTTCCTTAAGCCTAGAATGACTGGAAGGCTTTAACAAGCACATACACTGTGGGTATGTGGGTATAGTCTTGGCTAATACAGGTAAATATCTCATTAGATTTTTGTGTTTTGTAAGGAACTCCTGAGATTTTTTTTTTTTTAGACATGACATTATTTTATTCCTTGAAAAAGAAATCTAATTATATTTCTTTTATATAGGAGAACTAACCTTAATGGAACCTGAAATTTGAAATAAGTTTGTTTTTTAAAAGAGAAACATTTTGTCTGCCTGGGCTTATTATTTCTTATATCAAGCTTGCTAATTGCTATTGCATTAAACTAGTTTCTATTTCTTTTTAAAGCAATATTGTCAAGAACTAGATGGATTCCTTATTTAACTCATATGTTTTTGTGTAAGAATGTCTTAGGAGCTGCCATATTGCAAATCAGGGTCTCATTTGAAAGCAGTATTCCTCAGTTATGGGTAACCAAAGATGGTAAATATAAAATTATTAAAGGTTTCACAACAGGAACAAACAGAAAATGTCTCATCACTTTGTATGCATTTAAATATATTATTAGAAAATAATAATGATCTCTTTTTGCATTTTTATATATATTCTTTTCCATTTTAATTCAGATTGATTAACCTTCTTAAAACTGAATCATAAACTGATTTTAAGTCAAGCAGAAAATCACAGCTTTTCTAAACTCCTTCATGTGTGAATAGTTTCTCCTTTCAAAACTCTTGTATAGTTCAATACAGGTCATTCATTATTTAGCAAGAGGGGGGAAATTCTACACATTCTAAAATAATGAATGTAAAAGTAATAATATGATCACAAAGTTATCTTGTATAGCATAATGAGAAGTGTTAGACAAGAAGATAATTCTGTATCTCTTAGTTGAAAGACATTACTTCTCTGAAATCTGCTAAGTTTAGTTTATCATGTTAGAATTGATCGATTTATCCTTCCTATGAACTGCAAATACTGAGGTTCATTCTGAGGTTTTTTAATCCATAGATAATTCACTTGGAGTAGAGTAGCAAAAGCCACTGATGGCAGAAGTTATGCACTTTATGTTTGTCTATGAACTTTGCCCTGCAAATTTGTGCTATTGGATGTAGAAGCCAGTTGATCTACCTTTACCCTAAATATATGTCCCTAGCTACCATTATTTGTGTTTACATTTCCTTTACTTTTTGCTGACACAAAATGTTTATTTTAAGCCTAAAGCAATATTATCTTTACCTTTTAGCATGAAAATCAACTGATTCAGTACCTGATAATATCTACAGCACTACAAAATAAATACTAAAAAAAAATTCATGGACCTGTTTAATGTGAAGGTAATATATCCTGGGATGAGTTTTCCAATGTAGAAAAACTAGAACAAATAAAATATTAAAATCCCAATCCCAATATCTCTGTTGTTATTGAAGTATGTTTAAACTATGCCAGCAGACTGAAGATTTGAGAGTATTTTTCTATTTATACAATTGCAAAATAAGTTACTAATCTGAATTAATCTTTACCTTGAAGCAAAATAAAATTACAGTAGGACTTTTGACTTCCAAATTAATGGAATAGCCAAATGCAATAAAACATCAAGTTGAGTATCATTTAAATCTGCAGAACTGCTTGCTATATTGAAAAATAAATCTGTATACCACTGCAAGAGAAATCCAAACATTGTGCCAGTATCGTAGCAGAAATAATGTGCTAATATTTTGTAAAAGTTAAATGATCTTCAAGTAGGCCATTAGGCAACCACTGCATGAATTTACTTAAAGCTGGAATCTTTGATAAAGCTTGGGAATTAATACCAGCTATCAAGCATAAAGCTGCATGCATTTGCTAAGTGCTGCCTACCTAAATACACATAGTGCAAAAGGCAACTGCAACCACAACTTTTACAATCATTCAGTTCTGGTTAGAAACAAGTCATAGTATGGCCTGTGAGAAGACAGATACTTTTGATTCTGGTAAAAGATAAAATTATCTGCTAAAATATCCAAACAAGTCATCTGGACTTTCTGAGGAGTTACCCCTCACATATATCAGAAGAAATTCCATATCAATGTTCTCTCTTAGGAAGTAGTTGTTGTTTCTGTTTTCTATTTTAGCAGTCTTTTCACAAAATGTAGTAAATGCACCCCCATTATCATAAATATTTAACTAATTATGTAACAATTACTTCAGTAAAACAAGCAGTTCTAGAATCGGGATTCAGTCAGCAAAAAGATAAATGTTGCAGCATCCATTTCTCCGTACATGGAGAAAAGGAGTAAAGATATAATGATGATATTTTCTCATTTACTAAAGGGTACTATGATTGTAATGTAGTAACCATGAAAACCACAAGTATTAGACTTTGTATTATTGGAAATGCCTTCTTGCTTGCATGGGAATCATCTAAACCATACATAAAGACACAAAAATCTTATAAATATTGCAAGTTAAGTCTTTTCAATCAAATTTGGAGATGACTTCTTAATGAGTTGTTTGCCAAAAGCTGATCTTTACCAGCACATGGTAAAAACAAAATTAAAAAAAAAAAATAAAATAAAAAAAAAAAAATAAAATAAAAAAAAAAAAATAAAATAAAAAAAAAAAAATAAAATAAAAAAAAAAAAATAAAATAAAAAAAAATCAAACAACATTTCTAAAAAGATTGAAAACATTAACTGTTGGGTCTTTTCCTTGGTCCTCATACTGTCCAAGCTAGGTTTAAATCCAAGTAAATGTCTTAACGGTTTAACAAGACTAGAAGCTTTGCTAGAAGTTTCTGACATGTGGCTTGTCATTGTGAATCCAAGCAAAAGGATGTGAAGGCTTTCTTAACTTAGAAAATGTCTGCTCTTTACATCATGTATTGTCCTCCAAAACATGCTTTTGAAAGCTTTGTCCTGATCAAATTGTGTGTTCTAGACTAGAATAACTCAACTGTCTTTAGCTGAAAGATGTTCTGGATAAAATCCAGGGACTGTCTTCTAGCTCCCCAGTGTTCAGAACTGGTAAGTGAACATTTATATAGAAACAGCCTAATCCTTTTGCAAAATCATAATTTTATCCTTATATTAAAAAAATTATTATTTAGGTTCTGAAAACAATTGAAAAGCAGCTACTACCTTGCCAGTGTGTGACCACCAATATACCCAGAAACTACACGGGATTGTATATTTGTGCATTTTGCCTGGGGTTTTTCAGTTATTTCAAGGACTTTCAAAAGTTCTCAGGAACACTGCTGCCTGCTTGGCTAAGGTTGCTCTAATGTCAAGAAAATATTTAACATTAATGAACTGTCAACAGAGCTCACAGTGCTATTTCTGCTTGACACAGAACATAGTGCCTGTGTAAGGGCAAGTGAGGAACAGAAATACACACAATTGTAGCTGCTTATTCATTTCAGAGACTATTTTCCAAGTACAGTTTTTCTTTTTAAACCCATTTAAATAGTAGCTGACATAAACCTGCAAGTTAGCCAAAGCTATAGTCATATATGGGTGAGTTTCCCCTCTTCTGGCTGGGTTTTTTTTTTGTTAAGATGGGAAAAAAAACATATGGGCCCAAGTTTTTAAATGCTATTATTAGGCCAATATATAAACATGGTTGTAATTATGTGGGTTTTTCTCTGAAGAAAACTCCATAAGCAAATACTAAAATTCAGGTAAATTAACTTTTATTACGTGTTAATAAAAATGCTTATATTAAACACATAAAGATTTCTCTGTCTTAATAGTGAAGAAAAAAAGAAAGTCAGAACAAATTCTGCCAATGAATGTTTCATGACTTCTAAATGGATACATTTTCCAGTGTGCACTAGAAAGTTAATATGTTCTCAGAAGATTTCTTTAATTTAGTTGTTGCTAATTTATTCACACTAATACAGGAAAAAAATACTGCAAAATTTTTCATAACAAAAAACTGTGCATATCTCTGTGTTTTAGCTGGCATGTGGTTCTACACAGATGGTTTGGGGCTTTCTTTGCTGCAAAACAGATGGGCCTCTACTGTCCCTTACCAATCAAAAGAGAACTTGAAAATATAGGAATATCTTTACTTCCATTGTGTCTTGTAATTCAAGAAATTAAATACCTAAATATATAAATATGACTTCCTGTGTAAATTGATGGAATATCATATGTTTAATTTAAACTATTTGTCTATATTTAATGTGAACTGTTGGGTGGTAGTGGGTTTCTTCCAAACAATAAGTAGATATTGCAAAAAAAGTACTGACTAGAATGAGAGCTTTTGCTGTTAATCTTAGCTGTGTGATATTGTTGTATTTTTACTTTGCTGATACTGTTTAAATTTATTTTCTATGTGATACGATGTCATTCAAAATAATTACCAACTTAAGAGAGCAGCTTGTTGACAGATAATCTTTTATTATTTTGTTCACATACTGCACTGTATGACAGTATCACAGACATTTATAGCGTGAATATCAACTAACTTTGTCTTGTTCTATAAGCATTTGCAATAGGAAGAAGAGTCTATTTGGGGCATTTTTTCCTATTAACACACCATTTCCTGCCTCATTTTGAAGAACTGAGATAAGGCATCAAAAAATACCCCTGTGGCTATAATTAAAAGTCCCAGAGGATACAGAGAGAATTAGTCTGATGGACTGATTCACCTTGAGATGCAAACAATGCCAGTGCCAGAGGAATATATTTAATGATCATTGTGTAACAAATGATGCAAACCATGGGAGTTTGGGTCTGGGTCTTCAATACAGCTGCCACTTATCATTCCTACCACCATTGGAATTTATAGCACTTTTTGGCTCTAAATGTTCTTGGAAAATAGTCTCTGAAAAATACTTTGTGCTAACCATCATAATATGCTTTTCATGATACCTCAAAAATTCTACAGAACTAAATAAGTCTGCGCACAGGTTTGGAAACCTTCTGACTTAGATCTGAATGCACTGGTCAGTAGATATGCATAGAGAATATAATGCTAAAATATATGGTAGCAGTTTGTCCTGGGTTCAGCAGTAGCAGTCATTTTTTCTCCTTCTTAGTAGCTGGTGCAGTGCTGTAGTTTTGACTTTTGGCCTGGGAACATAGCTGGTAACACCAGTGTTTTTAGTTGCTGCTCAGTAATGTTTACTCTGACCAAGGACTTTCTGAGTCTCATGCTCTGCCAGGGAGGAGGGGAAGCCAGGAGGAAGCAGAGATAGAACACTTGACCCAAACTAGCCAAACAGGTATTCCATACCACAGCACATCATGCCCACTATATAAACTGGGGGAAGTTACCCGGAAGGATTAGATCACTGCTCGGGTTGGGCTGGGTATTGGTTGGCGGGTGGTGAGCAGTTGTATTATCTTCCCTTGTTATTTCCCTTATCATTATTATTATTATTGGTAGTAGCAGCAGTGATTTGTGCTATACCTGAGTTACTGGACTTTCCTTATCTCAACCCATGGGAGTTACATTCTCTTGATTCTCCTCCCCATCCCTCTGGGAGCAGGGAGAGGAAGGAAGGGGTGTGAGAGAGCGGGTGCATGGTTATGAGTTACCGGCTGGGCTTAAACCACAACACAGTTTAATAAGATCCTATTTCCTTTCACTTAAACATATGGCTATACAGTGCTTGTGAGCACATTGGACAGTCCCTTTTAATGACGTTATGTCATCTCAGTGATAGGCAGACAAAAGTTCCTGATTCCAATAAATTTGAAAACATACTTTAGGTGACTTTTTTTTTTTTTTTTTTTTTAAGTGAGCTTTTTTTGAGCTTCAGAAAATGAAGATAGTGATTTCAGAACATTACATTAAGGTGATATATCTATTATAATGGTCCATGAATTATAACAGCATATCATTTCTATCTGTGCATTGAAAATTACAAACCTAGTGCCACTTAACTTCATTAATAATGTACATTTTTATGATCCAGTAGCTTTGCGTGAGAAAGAGTCACATCTTGCTGTGTCTGACCTAAAGGAATAAGGGGAGAGTCATCCAACATTAAAGCACATCAATTTTGTTGAATGCATGGAACACTAATCAACAAAACTTTTCTTCTGCAATCTTCATTTTAATATGTATAGTTTAACTTATATTTGGTATATATTGTGAAGAACATAGAATCATAGAATAGTTAGGGTTGGAAAGGACCTTAAGATCATCTAGTTCCAACACCCCTGCCATAACATATTTCAACAGCAGACTCAGAGCTCGCTGCAGTACACCATCTTCTCTTGTGTAGGTGCAGAAAAACTTGTAATTGCAGGTGATGTTGTTCTTTTTATGTCAATCTGCTGGAGTTATATTTTTTTAATTATCATTTAAAAGGGGAAAAGAAACAGATGAATTAGCCATATCACAATGTCAAAATAGGTCTTTGAGATCCTATACCTATTAACAATATTGAGCAATTACACCAATGAAGCTGTAAAAAACCATTTGGTCATGCCAGGCATTCAGGAATTTATATTCAGGAATGAAGTACTCCACAGCTGAGGGTAGAGATATTTTGATACTGGACAAATCAGAATTCCTATGCATCTTACAGTCCACTCTTCAAGTGAACTCTACAGTGACACTGAGAATAGTCTTGAGACTCTTTCCACAGCCTTTCTGAATGCAAACATTGCATTCAGGATGAACATAGTAAATTACATGAACAGAAAAGAACTGTGCAGTGGGAGACACAGGAAGGACTAGGCTTCCATAGTCACATAACCATAGTTATAAGCCAGCAAAGTTGTTATCTGTGTAATGTTGTACGCTTCACTCTTGAATGAGACTTTATCATGTTTCAGTGGCCTTTTTTATCCTCAGGACTAGAGGAAGACCATTGATGGCTACCAAAGTGAATCTATATAATCTGTTTTCAAGAAAAGATAATCAAGAGCAGGGATTTGAGGAAGGATGGGGTCAAAGGCCATGTGACTTTGTAAATTTGGGGGATAAAGGAAAGGAACTGCCTTTTCTTGTCAACTCATTAGGTAAAGCCAACGTATAGTCTGTATAACCTGTCCCACATTTTAGTTATACATAAGCAAATAATTCCCTTGATACTAGCTAGGAATGGTTTCATTCCTCAAAAGTGCATTTTTTTTAAAAAAAGTGCTTAAACTTTGCTCACCAAATATGCAGCAATCAAATTTATGAAAGTCTTCATGTGTTACACAATTGCCTTAATTATATACAAGTGAGTGGAGTGGAGCACAGCTGAAATACTGACTATTAGGACTGTCCTTGACATTAGGGTTTTAATGGTTTTTAGACTAAAATTGTTTGACTTAGTTCATAAGTTATAAAGGTACAATATTTTTTTCTCTGAATCATAGCAGGAAATGCAGAAATGTATTGAATATTTTAGAAACTAAGTAAGATTACTGTAATTTTTTGTATCAACCTTTTGGAATATATTTCAAATTACAACTGGCAAGGAAATTTCATATAAAAATTCAAATACAATTAAATCAAGTGTCATTTTCTCCCCATTTGTACTTTATTTGCCTTTCATAAAACCCTGTAAAGAAACATTTTGTCAACTAATAATTTTTAAAACTTGACTTGTGATTTGAAGTGTTAAAACAAAGGACATTTTTTCAGCACATGTAATACAAGAGGTTTTTGTAGCACAGTTTCAGAACTCTTTCTTCGTAAGAAAGCTTATCTAATCCTGTTTCATCCTTTAAACCTGCCTACACACTAATCTCAAGGGACAAATTTAATACTTTGCAACAAAGGGAATATAGCCCTTTCAGCTTGAATAGAGGAATTGTTAGGACACCACGTGAGGTATGAATAACATTATAATGCTGCCTTTTACTTGGCAAAGGGAGAAAGGTCTTCTCTTGCAGCCAGAAGATTAGACCTTCTTTGGGTTAAATTTTTTGACCCATGCTTTATCCCAAGACACCTATTTTACTGTTGTATTTGGGTCTTCTACCTCTTGTGAAGTAAACACTGAGCAAATATAAGTAAACAGTTTGTTTTACTTGAAGATAGGAAGGTACTATTTAATTGAGTTTTGATGATAGATGTGCTCCAAATGGTGCAAACATCTTTGACATGGTGAAATAATATTGTCTTATGGCATATGTAACACTACATAAAGAATATTAGTTTAGTGCTTTCTAAGATTGCAGCATTCAAGTGAGAATTGACAAAAGAAAGCCAAATGATCTAATGCGGAGAAGAACAAATAAAATTGGTCAAAGATTCTTTAGTAATAAGGATAAATATGAACCTTCCTTACAATTTTTTTAAAAACTATCACTTGAATATGTACTCAAAAAGCTTTTTCCTTATCTTCATTTCACATCTTAAAGTTTTGTACAGTTACTTCTTTTTAGAATCTTGTCCAATATGTTGTTTATACATTTTAGCTTGCTCTTTCTCAAAAATATGTATTTGTGAACTTATAAGATATATTTGCTTATAAGGCTTTTCTTGTCAAAATGTAGATGTAATTTAACATTCTAATTTAACATTCTCTCCAATTTGATGTGCACCTTCTCTTCATACACTATGTAAAGTTTGTATCCAATATGCTGTGTTAATTGTAAATATATTATTGCAGTTCACAGAATCACAGAATTACCAGGTTGGTAGGGACCTCTAAGATCATCAAGTCCAACCCAAAATCCTCAAGTCCAACCCAATATATTTGATGATGATAAAACATAGGATAATGTGGTAAATAGAGCTGTAAACTATTTTTTTTTCCCTCACATGCAATAGTCTAACAATGGGGTTTTGGAGAAATAGTGCATTTAAATGCAGAAGGAAAACTCCAAGGTGATTATTTCTTGTCTTTACATTGCATTGCAGTAAATTAAAACCTGTGGATATACATAAAAAACTTTCTGGTTGGTTGCCTTTAAATAAATGATTCCCATAAAATAGTATGTTCTGCTGAGAACTTATTTCATTGTCATCAACGATTCTCATAGACATGAGCTGCAGACTCACTTTTTCTGGGATGTACTACAATGACGTCACTCTATATATCCTAGTGCTTCCTATTAAAGACACTCATGTTGTTTTCTTTAAAACAGAACATGAACTGTGATTGTACTGGGTGATTTATTTGCTTATATATCTTCTTTATAAAGATTAATCTGTTTTCTGTTTTAGGCAACTTATTTTTGACTGTGCCAAGGACTGTGATCAATTGGGAAGCCAGCCTGGTTTCAATTCTTTTAAAGATAAAAGGTCTAGTAAAAATGAACAGGTCTGATTATTTCCTGCCTTGTTTCTTGTGGAGTTACTGTATCTGTCTAGAGTGTATGCACAATAGTACTATTCTGATTTGTTGCATATTGCACGAACTTTATTCTTATAAAAGTAATGAAAAATAAGAACCACAGTTGTTACAGACAGATTAATATGGTTTTATTTATTTCAAAGCAGTTATGTTCATACTAATCCATGTCAGAGGGGTACTCAGCTTAATTAGCAAAAAAGAGGGAAATATATGAGTACTAACTACAGACTTTTGTACCAACAAGTGCAAAATACCCTGCTATATCAGATTCAGTCCTCAAAGTTCCAATCTAAAGCTAGGGAATTACACCTTAGTACAGCAATTTCCAGTTTATGATGATAGGAGAAAATTATGAAACTTAAGCATTTTAAATTTTCTCTGTTTTTGATGTAAATGACCTATGTACCTGCCTTTCCCATAAAAAAGAGTAATCATTAAGACTTTTCACTGTTAATCGAGGTGTTTCTTGCTACTGAATAAATAAAGGGATTTTAAATGTAAAGTAGTTGTCTTTTTTGCTGATTATTGTGAGTAACACTGACTATTCTAGAATTTTGGTCACAGAAGAGTGCAAAGCCCACATGCAAAATCCACAGTCATCACACCTTTTTTTGTACTTACACAGCTGCATGGGCAGCAGTCAAAATGTTTCTGTCATGCTTTTCAAAAATAGACTGCAGATGAGATGTTTGCTAAAGACTTGTCTCTTTTTTAGAAGTTTATAGACTAACACCAAATTTATATGAAAGGACCAAGTCCCTTTATACAGGACTATAACTATTCTTTGGATGAAGATTATAAATTATTCTCTCAAACACGTTCCTGAACTATTCTTACGTTATGAATCTGGGTGATACTAATGAAAATGAATTTGGTTAAATTGGGATTACAAAGAGCTAGTGAACAGTCTACATGACTGGAATGTTATAAGCACAGATGCCCAGATGGGTTGGAAAAAGGATCTCTAAAGATGTTGTTTTACATTAGGCACCATCCACAGGCAAGAGTCTCAATTAATAACATATATATGCATTTAAGGTTTATTTCTCAAAGCTGGGATAAGTTATGAGGGAAACTGAGTGGAAAGAAAAGTTAAGAGAGAAATATATGAAAGTAGATTAACAAATTTTAAGTAGTTCTTGATCGCAAAAATTGGGTTCCATATTCAAGAATGAAAATAGCTTTGGGTAATATTTCTAATATGTGCTGGAAAAAAATCTATGTTGGTTTATGAATTATCAATAAGAAAGCAAATGGAAAATAAATGGAAATAAATGAAATTAATGTGAATTTTAAGTTGAAAGGTGTAAAAAGGTATGAAACAAGCTATAGAGACATCATGGAAGATTCCATACCCAGCATAACTTCCTTCAATATGAAGATTAAATGAATGCTAGTAACAAAATAAACTATATAAATGCTGCAGACATACTACTAGACATTGCTGATTAAAATATTAAGATGACAGAAAATGTCTAAATTAATATTTCTAATGTTTTGAAAAGCAATTAACTGACTTTTTCATAAAGCAATAATAAAGTATTTCTAATCTGCTGTACTTGAAATTCATACAAGAAAAAACCTTCAAGGGATAGTATTTGTCAGCATATACAAATTATATTCATTGTCTGAAAGCATAGCCTCTTGCTAAAACTTACTTTTGACAGAATGGAAATTCAGAAAGTGCAGGAGTATTAAAACAGTGTGGCAAGAAGTGGAACGAGCCAGACTAAAATAGGCCACTAACATTTTAATATAAATTGTGCTTCCCCGGGGACTGGAATAAGTCCCAAGGCTTTTCATAAGAGATATTTAAGTAATATGTCACCACAATGAAATTTCCAGGTGAAACAAAACTTGGTACAGTGACAAAGTCAGAGTAATTTGAAGTTTTTAGAGGGAAATGTAAAGCAGAAAAGAATCACCTTGGTCCTCTTCCCTCAACTTTGATATAAATACTAGCTCACTTCTCTGAATCAATGTATTTGAACTAAAAGTTTATTACTCAGGAAAATATCCAAGCATATTTATGAAAATGATCCAAATAATCTACTGCTCTACAAAACCATTTCTATCCTGAGTGAATTGTTCCATTAGTTACTTAATCCAATTATTTAAAATAGGTGTTTTATCTTGAGCCTGAATTTGTCTGACTTCTGGTTGCAACTACAGTTTTGCAGCTTGGAGGTGCTTCTGTCTTATTTTAACATTAGACAATTTCAGTTATGACTTTCTTATGTCACACAATTTCATGCTAGATGGGGTGATTCTGGGCCTACATTTCAGGCCTAAAATGTATCTTACTCAGAGTAATTGTCATCCTTAGAAAGAGGGAGCTCAATCGTGTTTCTGCCAAGATGGGAAAAGACCTGGCTTTTAGTACACTAAGGACAGCAGAACTTTTGTGAGCACATACCATTGATCCATTCTGATCTATTTTGGAAAATTATAGTAGGATTCATGTAGTTAATTTCGTACAGAGATCCCAGACATGAAAACACACAAAAATATACCTGTTTAAAATGTAATAGAAATCAGAAGGGGGCATGGAGAGCTGTGATCAAATAAACAAAATACATTAGAAAACAGATGGAAAACTCATAAGGCTCTGCTTCATGGGAAGTGGATTTCATTCTTTGAAATGTTCAGGGATACTGTTAGGCTAGCTAGGGATGCTTCTTTGGTTAAGTTTCTAAGCACTAGATGGTCTTGTTTGATAAAGATAATTTTTCATATTAAAAACTGGTTTAGAGAGACTGAGGATATTCAATTGTTATTAATTTTTGAATGAAAGCAAAATAGGTGTTCTCCTGATGTATCAAAATAAAATCAACTAAAACTGAATGTTGAAGATTATTTACCAGTCACCAGCAAAGTGCCACGTTTAACTCTTTATATTTTTCATTATTTCTTACTAGTTTTAATCTATAATTCAATATTTTTCATAGGTTCCTGAGGTTTCCAACCTCAATTCCTATGTAAATGTTATTGGAGAATTTCTAGAGCCTATTAGACGTACAGTTGATATGGATTTCATAAGAGGCTGAGCTCTAAATGCACATGGTTTCACTACTAGGTAAAAACAGCTAAGTACGAAAGAAGAGACATTCCTTTCTGGCACATGCTGTCTGTGCTTAGGTTCTTGACCAAAACAGAAGATTTACTTTAATCCTTTTGAGAGCTGAAAATCAGCTTTCTTAAATGTCATTATGGTTTAAAACATATCAAGGGAACATTCATCACCTCAGAGTAAGGTGAAACTCAGCACTTGGCTAAGAACTTTGAATATAAGCTGGTTTGGTTCATCCAGGATTCAAATGATATAAAAACAATTGACAATCTGACTTTACAAACATGTGGACACTTTTTTGTAGAATCAGACCTGGCACAAACAACCTTTATGTTACTGTTCTATTCTTTGTTATTTGCAGTCAAAAACCCTATACCTCAAGATCCCCATTTCTGATATGAACATAATTTAAATAAGATTATTTAATTAGGTATAAATTAGTTTAAAGCATTTAAATAGAAATAAAAATAAACCACTGGAAGGTAAAAAATTGAATAGACACCTGAACCTATAGTTTACTGAAGCAGCAAGCCAGATTCTTCTGTGACTACAAAGGGGAATGAAATGATGCAGTTCAGTATTCTTTGATTTCTAATTCACTCAAGATGAGAAACTCAGAGGTAAACACATTATTTATAAAAGGCTGAGATCTACAGATTCTAAAATTTTTAAAGAAAACCTCTCAATTATTTTCATTAACCATGGATAAATATTATTTTGTTAAATAAACCAGTTCAGAAGGATCTCAGGGCAAGAGATAAGCAACTGCCTGTGAGAGCAGATTTCCAGGGAACACAGTGGTGACTACTTGCTTACTTCACTTTTACTAGCAGGCTGTTTGTTTACACACAAACAGTGCTTTCCTGAATAGTTTTCTTATTTATCCAATACAGTTAATAGTAGTTCTGCTTGAGCAATTTTAACTAACTGCTTAATTTTTGCATTTAACTGTTTTCAAATTTCTGTACAAAATTGACTTCACTCAAATCCAGACTAAAAAAAAATATTATATCATTAAGCTCACTGCTTTTCTAAGAGGAGCAATGAAAAATTAAGAACTTCAATAAATATATGTAAGGGCATCTTTAATTTACACAATTAAGTTGAGTATTTCTTTATATAGCATTTAAAAAAACCATATCCAGTTATGGTATCACATTCTGGTTAGGTTACAAATTACAAAGTCTCTATAAATAGTAAAATTTATCAACCTAAAAAGCAAGACAGTTTTACCTTGGGAAAAACCACATGAGAACTGCATCACAGAAGACTAAAGGTTATTGAAATTAATTCAAAGATATTTTTATTTCCTTCAGATCATAGAAATATTTTTATTGAAAAGTAAGGGATTTATAAAGCTACATAGATTTTTAATGTCGCTAATTATTTACTAAATTAAAATAGTATTTGTCTGTTAAGCTAAAATAATAACAAAAGGGTAAATGAAAGGAAAATGAAACCTTGTTTGTGTTCTCAGTCAGCTCTGCTTATTTTGTAATACACGTTTTTACTATTTTTACCTTGTCAGCACTGAAGAACCACAGGAAGTGTTTGAATTATATTCCTTCTTCCACTTCATCAGCAAAATCGTCTACTAACGTCCTATTTCTCAAGGAAAATTTGCATCTTAATAGGGATCCATAAGGCAAATGTCCTTGCAGACTCTGAACATGTGTCTTAGGGATAACATCTTTATTTTCTATTGGTGTGTATGTTCCTTCCAGAATTTGAAATTAGTTGACTTTCAGGTGCATGACTAAAAATGGACAGATTTAGTCTTGCAAACATGCAGAAATAATACAAAACTTCCCAATAATAGTTGTAGGTAGCTATTTTACAGGGTACAACTAAATGATGGCATTTTAAATTTGAAGATCTTTGCATAGAATCTGTAATATATCAGTTTGTCCAAGCACATCCCCCAAAACAACTAATCATTCTGTTTGTTCCACCTCTATTCTAGCTGCAAGAACCTGCATCTCGTTCATCAACAACTAAACTTTTATCTTCACAGATGACCTGAATGGCCTTGTGGCAAAAATGGACCCTTAGGAAGCTTGTAAAAGAAAAATCCTGCTGAGTTATAAAGGGTTATTCCCTGTGAAACTTGAGTGGATTCCACAGAGAGTATAAATCAAACCTTTGAGTGAAAGTGATGAACTGAATGATTCGGGGCTCCCCTGCAATCCACGGTGCTTATAAACCTTGCTTATTTTGCATATCTGAACTTTACAGTTTTTGTCCAGGGAAAATACTCACTAGCCGGCTTGTGTACAGCTGTCAGAAAACTGTCAATTCCTTAATGAATAAAATAGGAAGAACAACTCAAAGTAGAATTGTTTCAACTTTTATATGGAAGACTTCTCAGAACTGAACCTTAACATTTTTCCAATGAAAATTCACTGCTATTGTATAGCAATTTCATATTTAAATTCCATAGTTGATTATGATGAAATATACTCAGCTGTTTTAAAACTTCTGGTTTGAGTAAATTTTTAGTCTATACAATTTCTTTGCCTAATGTATCCACTTAAAGGAAAATCAAATTGTCAGTTCAATACCTGAAATCTAATAAATAATATTTGAAAAAAATATTTTCCTGCTATACCTTTAAAAGCAAGCAACATTGTATCTCCAAGCATTTTTAAAATGCATCACACAGAATATTCCTTATAAGAAGTATATTTCATATCAGGAATGTAAAAAATATGTATATCAGAAACTAATTGCTTAGTCCTCTGCTTTTATATAAATTAATTGAAAATTGTGGATTAGATTTTTTTTTTAGCAATTTTTAAATAAACAAGATGGAAATTGTTCCCCTGAGGTTTCATTAATTCTTTATTAAATGCTTGCAACAATTAAGATAGAAGAAATCAATATATTTACATTTTTTCATTCAATGGTTTATCATGCTTTAGCATTTAAACAATGAAATACAATTAATAAATTGTTAGATCATTTTTATTGGTTTATTAGAAAATGTTTCAGCATATTTTAACATAATTTTCTGAAGTATCAAAATACTCTGATGTATAGCATTAATAAGCAGTGATAGACTTTACTATAAATATTGCCTCTGTTGCCAAGTAAAGTTACATACAAAGCAGAACATTGCAAACATCCATTCACTCATTCCATTGGTAATGAACGCAGTCCTTTTTGTATTATTATTTATGTATGGGGTTTTTTGTGTTTACATGTTCTACTGAAATACCTATAAAGCAACATTAAAATAGTAACGGCTCTGTTTGGAGGGTGGATTTTTAAATGCCAGCAGATTGTTAGTGTTAAGATTTTTCTAACATTCTTGGAACTGCTGAAGAACATCCCTAAAGATTCACTTCACTGTTATTTTGCAGGTAGAAATTCTTAGTAATTAAAAGGTAATCCAAAAGGTTGACCGTGTTGAAATGATGTCTAAAATGGCTCTCCATCTAGTCACTCACTCGGAATCTTTGATGCACATGGAAATCCTCTTACCAATGTCAGCTTTCATTTGATTACACAACAGTTCCTCAATAACATAAGGATTAATCAAAAAATATGCTGAAAGTAAGCTCAGGTGCTCCACTCCTGTAGTAAGGCCTACAACCATTTGATGAAAGAATAACACCAGAGAGATTTGTGTGACTCCCAATTCAGTATGTCAGCTTTAGACATGATCCACTGGTTTAAATCTCTCAGAGCAGATGCATAAGTAGCAAGCTCATTTATCTTATTAAAAATGGTGTAGGTGCCAATTTATAAAATGGAGTTGCATGTACAAAGGAAATTTATGGTCAGATTACAGCATATTTGAAATACAAATTTCTTTACTACATTGGATTTGAATAAAAATTTCAGGAATACAGCTTTGGAATTAAATATCCAAATTCTTTTAATGTGTGCCACTAAAGGGAATTTATCATTAAAGGGAAAGCATACATCTGTGAATTTTTGTGCAACAAAATGGTTAACCATAAGACAGCAACCAGGCTTTCTTTGCTTGTTCTCACTGCATTTCATTCATAGTGACTGTTGGCAGCACTCAGTGTGTGGGTTTTGTATATGTATTTATAGATATATACATATTGCTGTATAGGAAGCATAGACACTTGAAAATAAGCTTGTTTTCTCAAATCATTCTACAGAGGCCAACTTGTCCCCTTTAAAGCTCTTGAACTAGATACATTGGAACCAGATATGTCTCCAGAGTTTTCTAAAGATGCCTTATAAAAAAGAGTGTATTTTCCTAAGTTACTTAATTGAATTATAAAAATGATCCTTTGATTCTAGCGTTACACAGTGCTGCAAAACTGTGTTGGTCAGATTTGAAGCTCTGAGTCCAGCACATTTCACTGTTTTAGAAGTAAAGCTCTCTGGCTCACAGAAGTTTTGCAACTTGTGTTACCACAATATTATAAGAAATTGTAAAATGTAAGAAAAAGAAGAATCTTTCTGAGCCTTCTTAACAACTAGGTTATAAATGATTGAAATCAGAAGATAAATTTACTATTGAACCTCCAAACTTTTCACACATCCTCATTTTAGATACTTCTGAGTCTGAAGAACTAGACTGACCACAGAATGACACAAAAGTTAGATTTAAGTGTCAGTCAAGGCAATGCAATTAATTTTGTATTAAGATGGAACATTAGTATATTTTGTAGTAGAAGTTAAAACATTTTTATGGTATCATTACACTTACTAAATCATTCTCAATGACTACGTCATGTTTCCTAAAGACAAATTTATCTATAAAACAAAAAAAATTGACAAATTGAAAAATTACTAGTTCTCTTTATATTAAATTATCACCAGCAAGATTTGATACTGATGAAATTAAAAAAAAAATATCAGCTTCTGTGAACTAGCAGAATTATGTATGTCTAAAACTATGCGTCTGATTCTGGCCACAGAAAATGGAGGACATCAAGAATAGCTCATAGTTGATGCAAAGCCTATGAAAATGAAATGAGAGTTAAACCCCGGTGATTTCAAGATGACTGAGTATGACTTATGGTTTGTAGTACCACAGCTGCATTTTAACAGAAGAAAAAAAATAAGCCAAAATATAGCAGACACTTTAAGAGGAGTAACCAAGATGGTGGTGAAGAACAAATATTTTGTCTCTGGTTTCTTTGTCACAGACTCCAGCTACAAATACTAGCCCATGAAATGTTAAACAAAGTGTAAGAAAAATGTTGGATAGATGGACTGACAAGACACCTACTAGCATACAACAAATTCTAACTAGAATACAGATATTCATGCTTAAAATGCCAGGTAGCCAGGAAATGTTTGATTGGGGGAGTAATCATGCTGAACAGAGGAAGGAGAAAGGGAGAATGATCCTCTTCAGTGCTTCTCTCTTAGACGTCATCCTCTGTAAATTAGCGTGACAGATGTATGATCTGGGAATTTTTCCAGATTAATTTTTAAGAAATTAAAGCATTCGGTGCTAGTTATGATAGGAATGCTTTGGGTTTACCTTTTTTTGCTTTTAGTTTGGTCTGTCATAATACCATGAATACATACAGATCCACTTTGATCCATTCAGATTAATGCGTATAAATTAACAACGTACAGGTTGTTAAGGCAGGTCTGCCATAAAACTTGGTAAAGAAAAAATGGCTAATACAGGGGTTTGTATGCAGTTCATGGCCAGAGCATAACTTTAGATAGTAGTTTTACTAATGCACTCTAAGAAGCTGATATCCATGCACCCAAACAATTGTAATCAGAAAGAAACACACACCCACACATTAGTATGTAAACAGGAACACCACTAACAAATTTGGGTGAGCAGATCACATGGCAGCACTATTGATGCATGTATTTAAGTCTCTTTAAACCTCTAAAGAAACCTCCTTCAAACTATTTTTATTTGTATTACAACAAACTTGGAAGTACCAAAAGTGATTGGAGCTCTGTTGCTCTAGATGTTGTAAAAGAGGGATGTCAAAGTCTACATAGTCAAAGAATATAAACAGTAACTATTAGCACTGTAATGTTGTCTACAGACTATGACCTTCAGGTGCTTCAGAAACAGAGCTTTAGTTCAAGAAACATTATAAACCAAGCAAATACAGTTAGCAAGCAAACACCACAAATGAGAAGTATTATCTCTGTTTTCCTGATGGCAAACTAAACTATGAAAAAATTAGTACCTAAATCTATGTTGTGAAGGCTTTGAATAATTATTTAGCATAACTCCTTGTGGAATAGACTCACAAAGCTGTCTATCTGCACATGTGTTCTTGAGTAAAGTGCCCCAGCACTTAAATACAAATTGGTATGCACAACTACTGAAGTCCTGAGGCTGCAAAGTGGTTAGAGCTGAAGTCTCACAGAAGTTTGCAAAGCAGACTTTTTCCCATCTGTTTTACCTATCGGATTTAATTCATTTAATCAAATCAAGCCTGATGTGAAGGAATGGAAATAACTCACCATATATTTGGGAATCTTTTCACATGTTGTAGCTACATGAAAAGTAGAAATCTAATCTAACCAGAAGTCTGGGCTTCCTGTATATTTAAGAAAGAGATACAAATATTCCAGAGGGTGAGTCATCCTTCTTAAAATAGGATGATTGACATTGTAAAATTGCTTTTCCTTCTTCTTTTATTAAAGAGGGAACCCTGACCAGCTCAGAATCGATACATATTCTTACACTGAGCAATGTTAGGAGGTATGAATAGGAAACCAATTTCATTACATGGCCATAATGATGGCAGGAGTGAAAAACTATTTGCAAGGAGACTTAATAAATTTATTTAAGGAAACAATTCAAGCAGCAGCACAGGATAAGATACAGAGGTATTCTCCATTCGGATGCTCCATTCAGTAAGGTACTATATCTGGTTTATCTATTTAAAAGCAGATTTTAAAAGGATTTGTTAAGGGAATAAGAATATGTAAAATAAATGTTAGATGACTTGTTACTTTTAAAAAAAAAAATCCAACATGATTTAACATATGAAAAATGAAGAACTAGACATATTCAGACGATACATAAATTCTACAATGAACATGACACTGCCTTTTCCAGCTCTTAGAGCTAAATAGCAGGTTTAAAGTGACATCATTCCTCCTCCATCAAATATATTTGCTTTGAGGATTAAGGGCACAAAATAACCTTGACCAACTAATAAAATTTTCA